>JAHWFO010050510.1:1425575-1472235 GCA_023313115.1 Rhysida immarginata
AAGGCCTGTGCATTTAATATAAAGAAGGCCTGTGCATTTAATATAAAGAAGGCCTGTGCATTTAATATAAAGAAGGTCTGTGCATAAGGTATAAAAACATGAAAACACGAGCGTTTTAAGATAATATCATGAAATCCTGTCATCTGCCGGCGAAATCAGTACATCATTTTTATAAAATCACCGACGGTGGACGTTGTCACAACAAAGAAAAAATCTAACAATGAGTTATCTAACAATGGGTTATTTCCCGATTATATAAAAGGGTGGGTTCGCTTCTAGTTTGCTATTAAAAATATGTTGTAAATGAATAAAATATATATTATTTTAAGCAGATTAATTATTTTAAGAAATGAACTTTGAAGTTTTTTTAATTTCTTAAAACAAAACAATAAATCTGACTAAAATAACATATGTTTTCAAACATGTTAGTCTTAGTTGTTTGTAAAAATATAAATATATGGGTCTTTAAAACAACCACAGATATATAGTAAAACAACAATTTACTATATACGTATCTGTGAAAACAACACTGATTTTACGACATAGTCGACGCGTTTCAGCCATGGCTTTCTTCAGGACTGTGTGTATAATGATTAAAGAAGCTTAGAAGAACAAAATTGAAATGAAATTAAATATACCGTAAATACTGTATTAAGCGCCTGGGCGCTTATTTGCAAAAATTCAGCGAACCCCCAGGCGCTTAATGCAGGCGGGCCGGTATTACAGGTCTGGCGCTTATATTTTTTGTTTAACTATATTTTCCTACTTAGAAACTTTTATTTGAAAAACAAATATTTCGAGCAAAACGCAAATAATGCAAGAATACTAATGCTGTTTTCTGAATTTCAAGAGCAATAAACTCTTCTGTAAATATAATTTTATATACAAGGTGATTATAATTAAAGTCCCTTTGTAAAAATGCTATAAAAAAACAACCATGAGTCCGAATGACTTCAAATTTGGACTGAGCATTCTTGAAGAAGGGGCATTTGATATGGGATAAGAAAAAAATAGTTCCAAAATTTATCACTAGATGACGCTGTAAGCGGCATAACGGAAGCGGATTCAGCTAGAAGTGACATTTTGAATTGAAATATGACGAGAACGCCATGAGGCCTGCATTTTTATAACACATGCAATGTCTCATGCGCATGCATATCTTTCAATTTGCATAGTACAAATCCTCCTAGGCATAATATGCCGCTTACAGCGCCATCTAGTGATAAATTTTGGAACTATTTTTTTTCTTATCCCGTATCAAATGCCCCTTCTTCAAGAATGCTCAGTCCAAATTTGAAGTCATTCGGACTCATGGTTGTTTTTTTATAGCATTTTTACAAAGGGACTTTAATTATAATCACCTTGTATATCGTATATACTGTATTAAGCGCCCGGGCACTTATTTGCAAAACTTCAGCGGACCCCTAGGCGCTTAATGCAGGCGGGCCGGTATTACAGGTCCGGCACTTATAAAATTCTGCACAACTGTGATGGATACTATTATGCAAAATTCTCTCCCTTCTCCTTCATCTTTTCTAAAGTATCCTGCTGTGTTTTCCATTCCCGTTTGGATCAATGCTAAACTGTTTGTCTGTAGCATCTGTAGAGTAGTTTTCAACCTATTTTACTGTTGCGAGGTTAAAATTGATGCTATAACTGTGAAGTTTTCATTTTTCATCAGCTATGTTGCTTGAATGAATCCAAAATTATAAGCAAGAAATTAGAAGACAATCATGCTGGTATCTAATTTCCGGTTTAGCAGTGGCATTTGGGAGAGCACAAATTCCCATGAGAAAGCAGCAAGAGAAGAAAAATCCACGAAATGAACTAAAATAAGCGCCCGGGCGCTTATTTGCAAAAATTCAGCGGACCCCCAGGCGCTTAATGCAGGCGGGCTGGTATTTCAGGTCCGGCGCTAAATACAGTATTTACGGTAGTAACTTTTTTTTTTAATTTTGTTCTTTTTTCGCCAAAAAATACACACAAACGGTAACCAATAATAACATACAGTAGTAGTTCTACGCCTTATAAACCTGCGGTTTTGGCAGTCACCAGAGCCTCCTTCAATTTTTTTGTAATTTATTTCTTTAACAAGGATTTTGACTTTGTTCCAATCTGGATTATGACTTTAGTTAAGATTTAAGATTTATTTTATTTTTCTTTTTTTAATCAAAAGGAGTTACTATTTTTAATTATTTATCTCAATAACAAGTTGGATATTCAATATTCATGAATCCAAATGAAATGGTTGAAAAATTACAATTCCTAATTACCTCGAGAAAATCTGGTAATGATTCTAAACGGATATATATATATATATATATATATATGTAGAGAAGGACGAGACACAAAAACCCTGGAATACAATAATTATTAGTTATTAATAAAAATAAAAAAATGAATAAAAATAAGATACAATAAAGAAAAATAATTAATCAAATATCAAAATAAAAAGCTGACGTTTCGGATAGAGGCTATCCTTTATCAAAGCAAAAAGGATAATACTCTGAAAGCAAATAGAATATTAGATAATTATCCTGAAGTTATGGGATAAGTTAAGCACAACTTCAGGATAATTCTCTAATATTCTATTCTTTTAGAGAATTATCCTTTTTGATAAAGGATAGTCTCTATCTGAAATGTCAGCTTTTTATTTTGATTTTTGATTAATTATTTTTGTTTATTTTATCTTATTTTTTATTCATTTTGTATTTTTATTAAATAGCTATTAATTAATGATTCTAAAGAAATTTATAATCAAATTGTAGATATTTTAGATAAATTATTAGAATTAGAATGTATTACTAAAAAGTTCATAAAGCTCTTTTTAAAATAATAAAATATTGATTTTTCTTTATATATAAATGGAAATACCAAGTAGCATTAAAAATTAAGGTAACAAGTGCCCTAAAAATGAACCATTATATGCTGGTAACTTTTTGTTTTTGTGTGTTGTAGGTATTGATGGGTAGTATCCCTGATGACTGCTAGAGAGCAGCATGGTGACGCAGTTGCAGATAATCGCAGTTCAAAGATAGCAGGGCTACTGGAAATATGGTCAAATGTTGAAGTGCGAAGTGTGATAAGGTTTCCGTATGTGAAGGGGAAATAACCAGCCGACATCCATCGGGAACTTCTGGAGGTGTATGGCAACAAGTGTGGAAACAAGTGTGGGGTTGGTGTAGGGAGTTTGATAATGGGAGGACTGACATCACTCATGGACATCGAAGTGGCAGACCGTCAACGTCTGTTAGCGACCAGAAGATTTGTCAGGTGGAAGGAATGATTAGGGAGGATAGGCGAATCACACTGTCACACATTGCAGAGGTACTGAACATTTCGTATGGTTGTTCACAGTATTGTTCACCAAGCTTGTTGTGAACAATATTAGTAAAGTTACTTTAAAAGGTGCTCGTTTGTGATATTCTTGGCATAATATTGCTTCAAAATTTAATAATAACAAGTTTAAGTATTTCGATGGTAAAATATGGAAACTATAACATTTCTCAATGGTAATTATAATCACACAGAAATTAATCATTATCTCATGGGTCATTTAAAAATTTTTAAGTAGTTGATTTTCCTATTAGTTTTGCCACTCAATGCTATAGATAGATTCATTATTATTATTGCTGATGATTATAAAATAGATTTAAGCGAAGAAGAATTTCATAAACAAATTGGTTATGAACCAAAAATTTATGAAGAGGGTTTTCATTATGGAGATAAAAATATGGTATTGCAGATAATCCAATGTATGGTCGAAAATTTTTGAAATTACAGCTACTGAAACAACAGTTAAAAGAATTTTATCAGATATAGAAAATCCAACAATGGAGAGAGAGAACACAAACATGCTGGGGAAAGTTTATCAACCACAACAATTTAAAACACAGTTGGGTTTAAATGATAAATAGCATGACTGTGATGATTCACTAATTGTGGAATCTACTAATTTGAACGGTCAGAAAGAGAGTGATCATATAAACCATACAATGATAATAATGAGCTCGGAAATAAATGCGAGAGATTTATCTGATTTAAATTGTAATAGGATTGTAAGGATAATAAGATTGTATGGAAAAATACTGCAATTAAAAATAATAGACAAGTAGATCAAATTATTGAATACTGCATCTCAAACTACAGAAAAACGACAATTATCGCAAAATGAGAAGTTGACGACTGGTGAAATATTAGACAAACACACAAACCCGGAAACAATGGATAGTTTGGGTCTACGTATAAGGCCGAGCTCCACAGTGCGAATTTATATTTTAAATTTGGAAGCAACCTTAAAACCTTCCACTCTGGCAGAGTTATTAATGCATCAAAATATGCATTAAAAACAAAAAGTGGAATAAGATCACATTATTTCTTCCTCCAGATTGGCAAGAACAGGGATAAGCCAACTTTATAACATATAAAATGGCCTAAAGGCCGTACAGTGTGCAGTTTGGGAGGCAAAAGCCCCATGCTACTGGATGATGCTTATGTTGGCCATGCCAATGTCCAGTGATTACTAAATAAGTTGGATGAATTAGAAACATGGATAGGAACAGTGAATATTCATGTGTGCAACCTGGTAGAAACGTGGCTCTCTGACGACTGCAATTCTATAGATATTTGCCGTGAGAGTTACTCTATTTTATGAACAGATCACCCATGAGAGGAGGAGATGTAGCACTATTGATTAAAGATGATTATCCTACTCAAGTAATTAAGGGTGAATCTAAGCATGTTATAAAGAGTTTCTCATAATTTGGAATTACAATTGGGCCAAATAGGTGTGACCACTAAATGTTTTTCTTGTCAGCCAAAGTATACACTATGGTGGTGGACAAGACAAATCATAGACATATGGAACAAAAAAAAGTCAACTTATCAACGAGCTATACAATCGAAGGTAGCAAAAGCCCTTTTGGAACTTAGAAATCTGAATAAATTTTATAAAGATCAAATTAGGAGGGCTAAAAGGAAGCACCTGATGACAGTAAAATAACCAAATTGGTCTTTGGAAATTTGTAAATAGGGATCAGATCAATAACAATATCACTATAGAGCACGATAAAGTAATTGACTACCTAAAATGGATTGATAATCGGTTAGATATTGAGATACCTAAACCCTTTAGTAATACCCTTAAAGAGGCTGATATTGAATGGTTATTGCCATTCAATTTACACCAAGAAATCTTTTCGGTTAAGAAAATCATTAGATTATAACACAATTTAAATGATGGAATTTTATATCACATAGTTTTAAAGCATTGGGATTACGAAGGCAATTGTTTATTGTCATGTTTAATTAGTAAAATTTGGGAGACTGGATCCTTCCCAAATGCCTTAAAACAAGCAGCAATATGTTCAATTTTTAAATCTGGAGATGTAAAGGCCTCAAAGAACTTTATGCCAATTTAACATTGCCTATGATTTATAAGATAATTGAGAAGATTCTTTTTCAGCCAATGATAACCTAACTTTGGGAATATCTCCCTTTAGAGCAGTATGGAGAAACACCAAAAAAGATGCACAAGATCTTCTACTGACTATATTGTTAGAAGCAGCGCAAGCTTTAGATACTCAACAATGACTAGTTCAGCTCTTTGTGGAACTAGAAGCCTTTGGAATTACGAGTCATATGATCAACTTGGTCCGCAATCTCTTCTCTGTACGGATAAATGGCTTAACATTGCATAATCAGATATACCACTATTCATCTAAATGTGAAATTCCTCAAGGCTCTGCCATTAGTAACATCTTATTTGCAAACCTTTTAGCTCCAATCTTTAATTTTAAAAAAACTGTTTTTGTGGATGACATCATCTTAACTAAATCGTATAATTAACAAGGTTTCCACAAAATAGACCAAGATATTAGAAGTGACATAGAAAAATTACAGGAACCATTTAATATCAGAGGAATGAAAATCAATATAGATAAAACTGCGCTGTTGAGAATTGATAAAAGAACACCTCAGATCATTCATAGCCAAAAAATATTAGGGTTGACTTTCACAGCTCATTAAAATTTACCTTGCAAGTTGACAATATTATCTGTCAATGTAACAAATTAAGATTTTTAGTAAAGAGATTGTGTCCTGCTTTGACTAAAAAGATGATCATCATTTTGAAAACTAACATACTGCCCAAGTTAACATACGGAATGCTGGTAAAGAATAGATCAAATAAATTTTTGAAAGCGAAATTGAAAGTGGCACATAATGTAATGAGGGCAGCTTAAATCTGTCTAGACGACAATCAATTTCTCAAATACCAATGATCTTCAATTATTAACTTTTGACTCAGTAGGGATGCTAGTGAAACTAAAGGAACTAGTGAAAGCTTTCTTTCTTCACATGCATCCAGCCTATTTCATCCATCAATGGTTGAATATAGCCTGTAGCACTAGGAAAACGCAGTGGTTACTTCTACATCTGCCCGAGATTATTTCCCCATGGCATGAAAAATACTTTCAATTTAATTGTATCCAGACATGGAATATACTCCCATCGGAAATACGACAGCGTATCATCTTTTGCGATGTCACCAAATGTCCCAACCACCAACAACATATTCAAACACTATTATCTAATTGGACAATGAATAAGCAACAAGACTTAAACAAAAAACTTTATTGATTTTTACTCTCTATAAGTGCAATTAATAATAATAATAATAATAATAATAATAATAATGTGAAGTCCCAGTTTATTATCATGCTTATTTAAATGAGAATATAGTTCTGAATATTAATTTATTCGTATTTCTGCTTACTATCAGCATATAATTGTTTATTTGAGCATTATTGAACTAAAGACGAGTTACAGAGGAGAATTTATCCCTCTTTTATTAAATTTCTAGAATTGGATAGATAATTTTGTTGTAAGTTAGAATCTCTTTTTTGTCCAGATCTCTGACGACATAATCAATCGCTGATTGGTCATTTCCAAACCCCTTCCTGAACGAGGGAACTTGTAATTTTGAGAGAGTCAGTGTTCTCTGGAATCTTGCATCGTCAGAACACGAGCGGCTTTTTCCAATTTCTGCCCTCTCATGTGCGGGCATACCGAAGCGTAAGTGATGGGGTTGGATCTTTGTAATCCGACCGATAGCAACCCTTTTGCTGTCCATGTCTGGCTCACGGGCGTCCGTCATGAAGGGAACATCAAAATTTTTTTAGTTAAAATTTTATTTTTTTATTCTAATCATGGTGCAAAAGTTTAACTTTAATTTTGCTCGATAAACGAGGCTTTTTAATGAAAGTTATCATAGTTGCGACCCAACTTAAATAATGACAGTTTTCCCGTAACATTCAGTTAGTATTGTCCCCAACAATGACGCGATCATGTTTGAAGATTCCCATTTGAGCCACAAACATCGGCAGAAGATCAACGAGCCCAAATCCCAAAGAAGCAAGACCATTTGTTTCATCAAGAGAGTATGTATGATCTTGTATGATCTATATTTTCCCTTTGGCCATGAAAAAGCGTTTTCTTTTTATAAAATCTCATTAGTTACATTTGGTTAATTATCTTATGGTTCAGAATTCATCTTTATTGTAACCTAATCAAATTAGCAAATTTAGTGTTCCAAACTCATATTTTAGTCTTTAATAATTTTCATTCTATTTTTTATTATGAATAAATCTCATTGTTATTGTTAATCAAAAACTTGAGTCCCTCATTCTATTCTCGCCCTTCTTGGCACGAACTTGTGTGGAAGAATTACTATGTAAGATTCGGTATTGGGTTTAAATATTAATTGGTAATTAGTTAATTAACATTTTTTCCGATAGTAATCGGATGGCGCAGTCGTTTTATAATTATTTGGTTATTGTAATAAACATAAGGTAAACCGGACCCTTACATAAATTGACGCAGTGCGACAGGATATTTAAGTTATTAAATAGAGTGAATTAATGTTCTTTGCATTTTTAAAATTGCATAAATCAGAAAAATTTTAAATTTAAGACCTAGGAGGGCAAATTAATTTTGACATTTTAAAAGAGAAAGAAAGATGGCTCAAGCATCGTTTGGTTTGGCAGGTGAAGTGGGTCATTATGATGGTTCTACGGATCCCACATTATTTTTTCAAAAACTTGATGAAATTGGCACAGTTTGTAATTGGGTACCAGAACACAAATTAAATATAGCAAAAATCAAGTTAACAGGAAACGCTCAGTTTTATTGTAGGCATGATCAGGCTATGGCAGGGATAAACAATTATGATGAATTAAAGAAAAAGATAATACAGTGATTTAGCAAGGAGCCAAAGGGTAGAAGTGAAAGATTATTTTCTGAATGTCATCAGGAAAAAGGAGAAACTGTTAGAGACTATGCTACGCGTATTCAGGCACTGGGAAAGAAAACAATGATTCAAGTAGAGGGGGTTGGCCAAGATGCAGATGTTAAAAGAACATTCGCGAAGGAGATATTAGAGGAAAAGATTAAAGATAAATTTTTAGAGGGCTTACGACCTAGTTTACAGAAAACTGTTGTTTAGAAAACCGGATAATTTGGAAAAAGCTATTAATTATGCAGAAGAAGAGGAGGAAATTGAACTAAGATTCGCGACGGGAAAGTATGGGCTAAATTCAGTAGGGAAAAGTAATGCGGAATTAGAAGGAGACAAAAAGGAATTAGATATTAACGCGTTAATCAGTAAACAAGTGGATGAAATGTTAAATTTAAAATTGGGAGAATTAAACAAAAGTTCGCGAGAACAGCTGCCTGAAAGAATGGGAACGCGAGTATTAGCAAGAGAGCCACATAGGCACGATCATAGACAGCAGAACAATAGAATAACGCATGGGAATTTAACAGTAATAGACGGAAGAAACAATGTACGCGGAATGCGAACAGATATTGTTTGTTTTAGCTGCCATAAACCCGGACACACGGCAAATATGTGTTTTAATCGGAAGCGTAAAACAATGAAGTGTTATTATTGCCATCGTGAAGGTCACACCCAACGTTTTTGTCGAACAAGGCTAAGAGCTCAGGGGGAGCAGATTAAAACACCTGTGAATCAACAATCTGGATCAAATCAGGGTAGAGGAAATGCTACTCAGCCAAAAAACGTTCAAAACTCCTCCCCCCGCGGACAGGAGAGGGGAGGACAGTAAAGAGCCAAGCTGCTCAATTACTCGTGAGTAATAACTCAGGTCCTAAAGAAATTATTATTACAGGGAAAGCAGGGCCATACACTATTAAATTTCTTCTTGATAGCGGATCTAAGGTAACTCTACTTGATGCTAATACTTTGAGCATATTAAAATCTAATGGGTACAAAGTAAAAAATGTTAATAGACCAGAAATAAAATTAGTGGGAGTAACGGGACATAATTTTGTATCTGAAGGTCATGTTCACTTGATTTCAGCTTTGGGGAACAAAATTATAATTTTACATGCTATATTTGGAAACGTAGAAGTGATGTCTCTTATCATGCCATCCTAGGAAGGGATATGTTACACAAATTTGGGTTTATAATTGATTTTAAGCGTGCTATTATGCACGACGAAGTACATAGAATTCCTTTCGAAGGGTCGTGGAAGAGGGGACGAGCTGAAAGGAACCCCTGTAGTGTCACTACAGTTAAAGAGCAAATTGATGCTATTCCTGTGAGCTGCAAGAGAAACGTTTCTATTCCTCCCTATTCAGAGGTAGTTTTCGAAGCTAAAATTAAGGGCAAATCATTTAAAAATCGAATTGGTGTATTGGAACCTAAAGAAATTGGTATAGGTCTTATTGGTGCTAAGGTTTTAGCAAAAATTTCTAAATTTAACACAATATCTGTTCGTTTGATGAATTATTCTGGTGAAACTTTAATGGTACAAAAAGGAAAAATTTTAGGAGAATTTTATGGAGCTGAGGAAGAGGAAGTTGAATTTAATAACACTATTGATATTGGCAAGGAGGATAAAATTGATAGAAACGAATTTTTGAGCATGTTTAAATTAGATCATTTGGACTCTGACAAAAGGAAAGCTTTAGAAGATGTTATATTTGCATATTCGGATGTATTCTCGAAAATTTGATTTTGATTTAGGAAAATGTAAGTTAGCATATCATACTATTGATACGGGAGATTCCCCACCAATTGCACAACAACCTTACCGTATTCCTTACAACGGGATGCCATGAATAAATTAGTTGATGATTTGTTGAAAAACGGAGTAATTCGTTACAGCTGCTCGCCGTGGTCCGCTCCAGCATTATTGGTTAAAAAGAAAGATGGAACTTACCGTTTTGTAGTAGATTATCGAGAATTAAATGCTGTTACCAAGGTTGACCTGTATCCTCTTTCCCAGATAAATGAAACATTGTCGCTATTAGGAAAAGCAAAATTTTTTCTCAGTTTTAGATTCTAATCAGGGTTATTTCCAGTTAGAGATAAATTCAAACGAGAAAACGGCATTTGCTACTATCGATAACAAATATGAATTCAATAGATTACCTATGGGTTTGTGTAATGCGCCTGCGTTATGGCAAAGTACCGCAGATTTCATAATTAGAGGATTAAAAGATAGAATATTAGTCTACCTCGATGACTGGATGATATTTACTGAGACATTTGATAAACATTTGGATAGTTTGAAGGATTTATTCGAGCGTTTAAGAGATGTAAATTTAAAATTAAAACCCCGAAAATGTCAATTTTTAAATGATAAGGTTAATTTCTTGGGACACGTTGTTTCAGAGGAAGGAATTGCTCCTGATCCTAGTAAGATTGAAGCTGTTAAAAATTTTCCACGCCCAAAGAATGTGCGTGATGTACAATCATTTTTAGGCCTTGCTAATTATTATAGAAGGCATGTAGATTCTTTTAGCACAATAGCTAAACCATTAACGAATCTAACCAAGAAAGATATCAGTTTTGACTGGACTGATGAAGTGGAGAAGGCATTCCAATCTCTGAAACAAGCTTTTATAACAGCACCTGTCTTAAAAAGCCCAGACTTTGAAAAAGAATTTATAGTTTCTACGGATGCTCGTTAATTTGCTTTGGGAGCTGTACTTTCACAAAAATTTAATGGTAAAGAACATCCAATTGCATACAGTAGATTACTCAAAAAGAATGAAATTAATTATAACGTTACTGAGCGCGAATGTCTAGCTGTTGTTTATGCTGTTAAGCAGTTTAGAGTTTATTTACATGGATGGCCATTCAAATTAATTACCGATCATCAGCCGACCCGGTGGTTGTTCTCGTTAAAAGATCCAACCAGTCGTCTCGCCAGGTGGAGCTTAAGTCTGCAGTCTTACCAGTTTGAGGTAATTCATAAGCCAGGTATTAAACATAAGAATGCTGATGGACTATCTAGAGTCCCCATTTCCACTGTGGCTGAGTATGAACCTATAGTTTCTCGTGACGAAATTGCTTCTGAGCAACAGAAAGATTTAAATTGGAAGGAAATTATTGAGCACTTAAAGAACAAATCAGAAGATCCTCCCTCTAAACATTGGCCTGACAAAATAGAAAATTTCTTCTTAGACAAAGATGAACTTTTGTATCATATTAGAAAATCTCAGGATAATAAGGAAATCTGGGAGCAATTAGTAGTACCTCATAGTCTAGTTAAATATATTTTGCATGTTTTTCACCATCCCCCCACATCTGGACATTTAAGAGCAAAAAGAATGCGTAAAAAATTAATTAAACTGTTTTATTGGCCAAGCATGAGGCAAGATATTCAAAAATATTGCGCAGAGTGCGATAGCTGTCAGCGTCGATCACCCCAGGAGAAACGTAGAGAGCAACCTTTAATGGATTTTCCAGCTGCTAAACACCCATTTTATCGCATAAGTATCGATGTCCTGGGACCTTTTCCTCTTTCTAATAAATATATTTTGATGATAATAGACAATTTTATTCGCTTTGTGGAAGCTCTTCCAATGGCTGACCAGAAAGCAGAAACAGTTGCTAAGATGCTCGTGGAAAGCATATTCACGCGCTATTCCATTCCAATCCAGATTCTGACTGACAGGGGAACAAATTTCACTTCTGAGCTGATTAGGCATCAAAAAATTACTCACGACAGCATTTCAACCCTCCGGGAACGGAATGATAGAACGGATGAATCGAACACTTATTGGCGCTCTGAAACATTATGTTGATCAAAGTCAGCAGGACTGGGATACTTGGGTTCCATACGTGGTATTCAGTTATAATACAACCCCACATTCTTCCATAGGAGAGAGCCCTTTCGTGCTATTCTTTGGTAGAGATCCAGTCTTGCTCTTTGATGTTTTAATAACACCAAGAAAAACCTATTATGACATAGAGAACAATTACAGTAGCGAAGTTCAAGCGAAGCTAAAGCACGCGTATGAAACTGCCAATAAATACAGTGCTGAACAAGCTGCTAAGCGAAAAGTGTCCCATGACAAGAGGCATAAGCCCTACTCATTTAAGGTAGATGACTTACTTTATTTGGCCATTCCTCAAATCAAGAAAGGTTTGACTAAGAAACTACACGCAACTTTCGAGGGGCCGTACAGAATAATCGGGCAAATGAGCCCTGTCAATTTCATAATACAACATTTAGAAAATGGCAAAAAGAAACTAGTGCATGCGAATAGGCTCCGTCCGAAAATAGGCGACCAGACAGAGAAACCAAAATCCAGAAGTCTCACTGAACCATGCTCTATTAGGGAAAACGAGCAAGAAGCTCCCCCCACCTCTCCAACGATTTATGAAGAGGAAGAGTTCATTGTTCAGATACCTGAAAACGCACAGGAGAGACGCGAATTTAATCTGCCAGTTTTACAGCCCGCACACCCTGTAATTATGAGGGAAAGACGGCCGCCAGTAGAGCCACCCGTTCGCGGAGAGAGAGGAGAAGCAGTTCAACCAGAAAACCCACCTTACTTGCTGCGTAGTGTAGGCCCAGCACCTCCCCTATCGTGGTTGTTGGCATCGCCCCGTGATCGCAGATCAATGGAAGAATTAAGGCCCGAAGACTAAGATGAACCTGAAATGCCAGCTCTAGAACCCCAAGAACATGCAGTGGAGGCTATCCACGAAACTAGAACGGAAATAAACTGTTCTAATCATAAAGAAACAGTGAATATGCCAGCTAAAGAACAGCCACCACAGGCAGCCTTCTCAAATGATAAGGCACTGACCGATCTCATAGGGATAATGAAATATTTAATGTCAAATCAGCATTACAGCGTCGGCTTGTACGTAGATTAGCTCGTATTTCCGTTAAATTGTATGTCACTAGCAAGTTGGAAACCTCCATTGATTTATGAGACCTCCATCTTTTTTTTTCTAATAATTTATTCTTTATAAGTGCTAAATTAATCCTATCCTCCATTCGAAACCTTAAGATTGAAAATTTTAAATTAATCCGATCTATTATTCTAAGTAGCAAAGAGGTTCCTAAATCAAATTTGTCTGTGTTAGCTAGTATCTTATCTGCTAATTAAACCCATACTGGGACAGCAAAGCGTTTAAAAATCTTAGAAATGGATAATACCTTCCTTACCTGCTTTACACTAGGAAAACTAGCTTAAAAAAGTGTTTAAATGATGCAAAAATACTTAAAATACTTTATTCTAAGGATTTAACTAGGCAAATGACTTATATTTAATTATAATCAGGAATAACCAGATAGCTATAAAATTTGCAGGAAAATTTTTATTATTCTCTAGACACCTTGGTTGAGGCTAAAAATAAAACACCCTTAAATCCATTTTGTGTTGAAATGACTTGCTGGTGGTCTGGAAAAGCTAATTTATCGAATTCCCTGACTTTCCCAGGCTACAGAACTCGTAGGAAAATTTCTTCCCCGACTTTTGCAGATTCCAGAAAAAGAAAAAAAGAATTTTTTCCCCTGACTTTCCAGTCCCTAGTCACCCCAAATTTGGTTTAGAATGCTTAATAAATATATACCATTTAATTAAAAGACTTAATAATCCTTATAAATTGCATTAGAAAGTTTTATTGAAAAAATAAGTGAATATTAGAATTTTACATTTAACTAGTTGTGCTGAAATCTAGTTAAGATTTTTTTTCTAAACTCGTTTTATTAAACTATTTGGATGGAAAAACAAATTTACATTCTAAACATGAATAGTGTTCAATTTTATGAATAATATGTTAATAGCTAATTCAGTATAATAATGTAGAGTCAAAACAGACAACTCTATTTTTATAAATTGCAGTGATTTATCATCATGCAACATTGAAAGGGAGCCTCCAATTTTTTTTCTAATTGTATATTTAGAATTGAACAGCATTCACATTCATTTTATCTGATAAACTCATTAAACTAATAACCTTTGATTCGATTTTTCGATTGCATTGTCTAAAAGTCTAAACCAAAATGAAGTAAATTATAAACAGTTCATTGCATTAGTAAATTATTTTGAACAACTAGTTAAGATTTGGAAACATGTATTCAATATGAGGTCGAGTTTATTAAAAGCCGAATTCAGATTTAATCATTCTACATATAACATTTCGATTCCTTTGTGTTTAATCAAAAGCAGGAGAGAATTTACCTTAAGGAAGGAAGTTTATAAATTTTTTCATTCAAAATTATCACTGGAACTATAAAACAACTTAGCTTGCATTTATTTGATGGTAAAAAGAAATTCTAGTGGGTTGTTTAAGCTGATGAAATAGAATTCCCTTTCTATTGCCAACATTGTTTAAAGCTATAAAGCTATTTTGTTGAGAACAGCAACCTCACTTGGTCCAACAAACAAGAAAAAAAAAATATAAATGTGTATATGGTATATTTCTTAATGATACTTTCCATTACTTAAAATAAATTGGATGTCTGAGCATGGAACAATGGGCAGTGGTTATTTTATTCGATAATTGGCAACATATTCGATTATATTAAGCTAGGGAACACTTAAAAAGATAGTTATAACCAGAGGGCATAACCCCCTACTTCCATTCATGAGAACAAAAGCTCTGATAGGAATCGAATTAGAAAAAATGTTCTGTTAAGATTTACAAACATTCTTACAACTTAGCATTGTTTTAATTACTACCAAAAGATGCTATAATCATGATATTACACATGTACTAGAATATTATAGGTTATTTTTCCCATTATATACTATGATAAGACAAAAACTCTAAAACCATCGAGTATTTTTGATTCCAACCTTATTTCATCTATCTATTAAATATTAAGGCTATAAATTTTTTTTGTTCTACCTATATTGAAATTCTTTAACTATATTTGTAAGTATTAAACATATATCTAGACACTGAAATCGTTTGTGAAGGCAAAAAGGCACACTAGCATGAATCACATGGCTACACAAAAAAAAAATTTTTTTGACAAGCTAAAACCAACCAAAGCTTCAAATTATAAAGTAAAATCTGCTTTTAAATCATTAAATACAATGAAAACATTATGCTTAGACAATATCAATGCAGATTAAGCAGTTTTAAGCAACGGATGGAATAAATTAAACAGGGATTACTAATATTGTTAGCTTGCATGTGCGTTACGAAATTTAGCCTATTTCATCGATATTTTTACGATATAATTCATGAATTCATGCAGATGTACCTTCTTAAATGGATATTCATTATTTAATAATCATTTATCTTATTTAAAAGTTGAAATTTCGTTACTAGATCCAAGTTTTAATTTCCGCACGTTTTAAACAAAGAAGTTAGCATCAAACAGTCTTAAATCGATGTTATTGAAAGATATTTTAACTATAAAACGCATTATACACTATACAAACCTGATATTAACAGAATTATATGGGGGAAAACATTTTATTAAGATAAATCTTTACACAAAGAAAAGCCACCTGATCTTCGGCAATTTGTCAGCCCCGGAATCGATCTAACTGTTGAATTTACCCTAATCTAAGCTATTCTATTCCATATGAAATTTACTTTAAATACTATCTGGACAATTATAAACATTACTGCTATTTAAACGCGTTTATTTAATCGCGAAAAGAAAAGAAAATTTCGTTAATTACCATTAAATTAGGCCCTCGGCTCTGCCCGCGATACTTATCACCGTGATAGCTGCAACTAAAATGATTCTATCTGACCAGTAGAGTAATTGCGCAGTGAATATCAATGACGCATTAGAGAAAATAGAATATTAACACTACACTGTTGAAATTTTCAGACTATATATAATAAATTCTGTTTAGAATTTTAAAATTAATTTCAGAATTTTTCTGAAATATTTTTTCCCCTGAAAAAAATTTATTTTCCACCAATGATAAGTGAATAACATAGATCACAAGTTACCTGTTGAATTATTAGGCCATGAGTATTTTAGATAATCTAATTTGTTAATTAAATCCAGACACCAGTATTTATTACACTAGAACACGTAATTACTAATAAAAAGCACAAGAAATTTATTTAAACTGCTATATATATATATTTTCCTTTCCTGTGTTCATTTAGGAATTCTGTTATGAGATCACATGACTCATCCACCTTTTCCCCCTTGAAAGTCAAAGTGGGTCAACCTAACTAGATAGGGGACCTTCCCTTATTGCTTTGAAAGGAATTAAGATAAGAGGAAGAAAACTCTAAAACTATTTGCTAACAAAAAGAAAATATATAACTGGGGAATGAAACAAGATGATTTAAATTAAAATAAATTAAATATAATAGTGACTTAAACTAGATGATGTCACCAAATTTGTTTTGACAAAAATATAATAAATAAATAACTAAATAATTTTTTTATGTCATCATAGAATCGCTAAGAATTTTTTTAATGGTTGCTTGGCAACCACCTACCCTTTTACTTTGAACATAAATACTTTCTTGCTCCATCTGGGGGCAGAATGTTAATCTACTGTAATAATTACAATAATAAATACGATTAACGAAGATAAGATTGCACAGATAATTAAAGCATTGAGCAGATTCAGTTGACATTTAGATTTTTTTCTTCTGTTGAATTTGATGCTTGGTAACAAGCTACTTCTTGCAATAAATGCTTAAGCTACGATAGTAAAAGGAATTACTAATAAATAAAAAACACAGTTGAGTAGTTCAAATGAGCTTTATTCTATTAGATCTAGAAAATGCCGTAAAAACAATGATAATGATTATTGTTATTTGAGTCTATTTCTCTGATGATTGTCTTTTGAGGTCTATCATTAGGATTCACATTGAAAATAATTAAATTACACTTATTTCACTACCTCAACTTTGTCTCTATTAGAGTTGGGGAGAAGAGCAGTTAGCTGGACCCCTCCCCTCGAGTTATTGCCACCGATGCCGCCGTTAAGTCTTTCTGAGTCCATGGGGGTGCCGCCGGCATCGGATGGACCACGTTGGGACGGAATTCTTCATCTGTGGGTGTAAAGTCATCCGCACGTTATCTGCTGGGGATGGAAGAGCACGATATTTCTGCACAAACAACGGCGTGCCTTCACCTAACCTTAAGTGCGTTCTTTGTTGTTGTTGCCTTTAGGATCTGGTTTTGTTTTTTCGTTGGCAGTACCTTGGGGAAAGAATTAAAACAATACATTCATAGTGACTTTCTCATTCAAGATTTCATATATCTCTAAAAGGGTAGTAGGCATCGGGAGCCGCATACGCTACCTGTTTATCTTGTAATGGACTTCTTTTTTATTTGAATGATCGTTTGCTTCCGTTCAGTGGGTTTCCGATACACATTTTGACTAAATCTGCCGATCCGTTGCCACCCGAGTCTTCAACTCCTCCGCGGGTTATCAAACGCCCCATCATCGCTGCTGCTCAAGGGCTGACTGTAGTCCATGCATTCTGACTGGAGTTGGGACAGATTCAATACTCATTTCAGACATTTCGGAAAAGGTACCTCCGCTGTTGTCTCACTACTACCGACACCGCCATCCTTTCTCCTCAACTATTTCTGCATTGTTACTCCTCACCCAGGCCCCGCCTGGGCCCCTTTCTCCAGGTGGAAAACGATCGCCTACCCCCATCCACCGTCGAAGGAAGAGAACGGTGTGCAGTCCTCAATAGTAATGTCATATGATTTCTTATAATATTGTTCATAGTGGGCTGGAGCAGTACTGGGATGGAGTGAGGCCGTCTACTGACCACCTCGCTGTACCTTGTGCTAGCTGTTTGTTCGTCTGAGGCATCCCAGAGTGCCTAGCACCACATCTGGGTTAAGCCCAACCTATGTTGGTAACCGGAGGCATTCACCCTCGTCAGCTCCCTTGAAATCCGAGCGAGAAACGCTCCCCTACACTGGGAGACGCCCCTTTTCCAACAAGCATTTCGTTAGAGAAAACCCAGCCTTTTGTCTCGCCTTCTTCCTCATTCTCTGCATGAATAGCAGAGCTTGGCTGCGTCCAACTGTAAGGGAAGAAGAGTTATTCCTTAAATTCCACTCTCTATCTTGAATGATACAGAGTGTGATTTCAATTTCTTTTTTTTGTCTTTTGTTGTGTGACCCTGCAGACAGACACTGTTCTCCCTCTCCCCCTCTCCATCTCCAATTATTATCAATTAAAAAAGTTAATTGATTCATATTTTACACAAGACTAAGAAATAAATTCCAACGTCTTTCTTGGTTGATTGTTACGCAGCCATTCTATAATTACTTGTTTGTGTAAAGCCCAGGTGTGCTTGATTATTACCTTTCTTTCATTTTATTAAATCCACAACCGCCCTTGTTCTGAGCTCAGTTGTTAATCACTTAGTGTTAAAAATCACACTATGATCCTCACCTGCTCAGACATCTATAACTCATATTATATATCTTGTTGGACCATGAATTGACAATTGGAAGAATAACATTATTTCGTTTACATATTTGCATTTCTCATGGACATTAAAAATAATATGCTATTTACACAAGCTTGCGATCGGTATTTGTTCTGGAATATTTTTACTGGTTCTTCTTAAATGCTATAAATGGAATGCCTCTAACCCAAATAAAAGCATTCTATAATTTGTAGCATACGTCGTGGTACTGGTGCGACTTGTCTTATGAACAACTTAGTTTTATGGACTATATTTTGCGACTTATTTTCTCACTGCACTTCTAAGCAGATTTTGTTACTATAATTATTGCGAGTCTATCGATGATCTTGTCTAAATCTGAACCTGGATAACTTGATGAAGATAACCTATTTCATTTCTATTATTACTTATTTATGATGTCTTGTGGGTACAGTGATTACGCATTGTAATGAGGCTTTGCTTGCGCTTCTTTTCTAGTTGGCGAACCGACCTGAGAAGACAACACCGTATACAACTCATAACCCAAAATGGCCAAAGTTTTCGCAATCTTTCTATTCTTTTCCTTTTGTTTTGGCAATCCAACGCTTGATAAAGGGTTAGTGTTTATTTGGGAAAGCGAGTTCGTACTGTCTGCTACACAGTGGACGTTGATTATGGATGTTCCCATAGAACGATTCATTGAGGATGGAAATCACCTCTTAAAGGAAGTAAGAAGAGGCAAAAATGCTACACCTTTTGGCTATAGTGACAAGATACATCAGGAAATGGCACGTTTAGAGGCTGCGGCAGTGCAGACAAACAAAGATGTACAGGGATTGGTTGCTTTGCTAACAATAGCACGAACCAAGCGCAGACTCATTGATGTAGGTGGAGATTTATTTCGAGCGCTTTTTGGAGTAGCTACCACTGGCGATCTTGCTTCTCTAAATAGCAGGATTAATCAATTGGGAACGGTTAGCAAGGATATTATTCATATGGTGGAGCAACAAGCTACACTTTTAAATCAGACCATTCAGGAAACTCTTTTTACTAGAAGGGTAGAAAAGGTATTGGCCGACGAACTTGCAGTATTGCGAAATTGGACTACTCATGAAAATGCTGCCGTCACCCAAGTCAGATACATGGATAGCGTCTTAGCTGAATTTAGATATAACGTTTTAAATTTGAAAGAATCAGTTGACATGTTAAGCCAGGGCAAGATCACTAGACATCTCCTCCCTGAACGCAAGTTGCTAGCGCTCCTAAAGGAAATCGACAAACAATTACCTGAAAATATTGCGCTCATTGTTGCACCCTCTTGGGAAACATTATATAGTTTTTACAGATGGGCCTCTGTCATTGCTGTAGCAATGGTCGGAAAGCTCAGATTATTCATTCAAATTCCTTTGGTTGTATCTCAGGGATACTTTGATCTTTATCGAGTTTTGAGTGTGCCGATAGAAATTCCGTCTTTAAAGGTATTTGCCTATTTCCCCTCATCGTCCCCGTACTTTGCGGTCTCTCGCAACCGTCAGTCGTTCATTATGTTCAGTCAGGCAGACTGGGATTCATGCCTAATAGAATCCCCGCACCGTATTTGTTCGCCTCGGTCCGCCATCTATACTGTACCTTTTCAAAATTGCATATATTCTCTTTTTATGGGTGAAGGAAGTAGCGTCCATAATCTTTGTGAAAAACGGGTAGTAAAAAATCCAGCTCCCGTATTCTTTAGGAATGATAATTTAGGCCATTGGATCTATAGTGTTCCACAACATACTAGTGTTACAGTTCGATGCCATGCAAAGGTTAGAACGGATCCTGGACGTACGAGCATTGTCAGACTTGAAGGTGCTGGTGAATTCCAGCTAGAACAATCTTGCGTCGGCATAGGAAAAGGTTTTTTTCTGCCTCCTTTATTTCGTGGACGAACAGAAGTTAGTCCAGCTCGTGTAGATTTGATGGTTGTTCCTGATATTTCCACTTTTGTTAATACTAGCGATATCGAAGTTCTCGCTAAGGATCAATCACTTTTAGACTTACTTGGGAAAAATGATGACCAAAATTTGGAGAGGGCAGGCATGTCCCTTCAACAGATAAAGCAAAGAGCACATGACTTGGAAGCTGTTATTGATACCGATATAATTCAGCCCAGTCTATTGTCGTCTTGGAGCATAGCTGGGATAGTTGTCTCCATTATTATTTTTCTTATTATCATTCTCGTTATAGGCAGTAGGTGTTACAAAGGCAATCAGTGCCCAAAAATAAGGTCTCGTACATTCAGCAGAGGGACCGTTGATCTTTCCGACCCCAGGGAAACCTTGGAATTGGAGTCCCCCACTGGAACTCATGTCACTTCGGTCAGAGATAGTGCTAGTATGATGCTTGGACAAGCAAGAGTACTGTATGACCCTAGTGAAAATTAAGATAATTTTTTTTTGTCTTTCTCAAAAGCCTATTAACTTCTAGTGAAAATTCACTTTTACACAAAGCATTCTCGTTTGTTTTGAATAAAGGTTCCTTTGACACATAGTTCATAACAACACCTTACATATGTAGTTAGTCGATAGAGTAAGCTTATGTCTATTATTAGTAAAACGCTGGCCATGTTTTGGGAAAAAGATCACTCTCTTTACAGCCTATACGAAGTAGACGTGAATCACCTATCTCCAAGTGCCTTCACGATAAAGATGACCCCGCCAGAAGGACGGATACATCTCCAGGCCTCCAAGCGCCTTCAGCTGTTACAACCATTCTATGGAAGTTGCCACCAGATGGATTCCAAGTTGATTCTGCTCCCGACCAATTCCTTGGTACTGGTTAGAGCAGAACACCCATATACTTAGAGGAACTCATGCAAACGGAACTGATTTTTTCTTCTGCCACCCGACTTGGTAAGAAGGTAACAGTGAACAGTTACAAATGAACCAGTGACAGTTCGTTAATTAGTGTGTGCAACAGATTGGTGAACTTTAAATTCAGCAGACTGATTTGGTGACTTAAAACGGATGGACCTGATGTTAACAAGTGTTTTAAAGTTGTTAAAAATGCATATTTAACTTCTTATTCACATTTTTCTTCACTATTAAGGTTTTTTACTTAAGTCCTAATGTAGGCAACAAGAGGTCAATATTAATAAAGTTTTGCATTCTTTTATTGATCAAGTTGCTAGTTTTAAAGTGTCCATATTACATTTTAAGAACTTTTGTCGAACTTTCGCGAAAAGTGACAAAGCACTGTGTGTGATTAAATTACCTAAAATATCGGACTTAGACCAATCTACCACTATAATATTCTGGACTTTTGAACATTACTTTTATTAATACGTTACGATTAACTTGTGACATATAATTTTAATCTGTATAATAGTTATTATTCTTTAAGCCTACCTGAAATAGGTTATTAGGAAGTTTAATCTGATACTTTTAGAAAATCTTATTCATTACTATTTTTTTTAATTGTAACATTGTATCCTATCTAATGTTTACTTAATCATTTTGAATCCTTTCTTTAGTAATGTTATGTTATCCATAATTGGCACGAATATTCATAGACTTTAATTATTGTCCAAAGTCATTACGTATTTACTCTCCTATACTTTATATTACAAACTTATTTGCTATTGCATAACAATTATTTTAAGGATTACATATTAATCATTATATATAGTAAGATAGTTTCATCATGGCACAACGGTAATCATACTGCTCTTGCGACAAACATTCAGAAGCAGAGAGGCTGAAAATTAATGAGGAAGTAGACAGAAATGGTTCCACAGGGAAGCCATTTCTGAAAGAAAGGGGGCATTGTGAAGTCCCAGTTTATTATCATGCTTATTTAAATGAGAATATAGTTCTGAATATTAATTTATTCGTATTTCTGCTTACTACCAGCATTTAATTGTTTATTTGAGCATTATTGAACTAAAGACGAGTTACAGAGGAGAATTTATCCCTATTTTATTAAATTTCTAGAATTGGATAGATAATTTTGTTGTAAGTTAGAATCTCTTTTTTGTCTGAGGAAATGTCTCCCTCTCTTCTCAAGTTTGTTTATTGCTTGCGTGTGGAATGCTTTTAGCATCTATCCCTTTTTTCTGAATAACGATGACAGGACCTGTGGGATAAGCCATTGGGGATTGACCCTTCTATTTGAGGCAGCTAGAAGCCTTTTGTAAATTATGACTGGCGAAAGGATGCAAGCCAGTTTGGAAAGGAGAACGAATCGCGGGGGTGAGATCAAAGACGCCCTGGGAGGAAAGTTTACCCCAACGGCAATTAAGAGCAGGAGAAAGCTGACCAATGACCCTCTACCATGCAACACCCGCACATCTGGAGGTTGCAGGTGGGTGTCAGCCGATTTGACGCCTATTCAAGACCCAGGAACAAGCTTTTAGCTTTAAATTTGACCTTTCCTTTGAACCCCAAAATTCCAGATCTCTGACGACATAATCAATCGCTGATTGGTCATTTCCAAACCCCTTCCTGAACGAGGGAACTTGTAATTTTGAGAGAGTCAGTGTTCTCTGGAATCTTGCATCGTCAGAACACGAGCGGCTTTTTCCAATTTCTGCCCTCTCATGTGCGGGCGTACCGAAGCGTAAGTGATGGGGTTGGATCTTTGTAATCCGACCGAAAGCAACCCTTTTGCTGTCCATGTCTGTCATGAAGGGAACATCAAAATTCTTTTAGTTAAAATTTTATTTTTTTATTCTAATCATGGTGCAAAAGTTTAACTTTAATTTTGCTCGATAAACGAGGCTTTTTAATGAAAGTTATCATAGTTGCGACCCAACTTAAATAATGACAGTTTTCCCGTAAAATTCAGTTAGCATTGTCCCCAACAATGACGCGATCACGTTCAAAGATTCCCATTTGAGCCACAAACATCGGCAGAAGATCAACGAGTCCAAATCCCAAAGAAGCAAGACCATTTGTTTCGTCAAGAGAGTATGTATGATCTTGTATGATCTATATTTTCCCTTTGGCCATGAAAAAGCGTTTTCTTTTTATAAAATCTCATTAGTTACATTTGGTTAATTATATTATGGTTCAGAATTCATCTTTATTGTAACCTAATCAAATTAGCAAATTTAGTGTTCCAAACTCATATTTTAGTCTTTAATTATTTTCATTCTATTTTTTATTATGAATAAATCTCATTGTTATTGTTAATCAAAAACTTGAGTCCCTCATTCTATTCTGGCACTTCTTGGCACGAACTTGTGTGGAAGAATTACTATGTAAGATTCGATATTGGGTTTAAATATTAATTGGTAATTAGTTAATTAACATTTTTTCCGATAGTAATTGGATGGCGCAGTCGTTTTATAATTATTTGGCTATGGTAATAAACATAAGGTAAACCGGACCCTTACAATAATAATAATAAAATTAATTATAATTGTAACAACAATAGGAGAATAACCCCAACAGTAATCCAGGGTGAAAAGCCCCACTTTGTGACCCAACAGGCAAACTGCCCAAAACAGGGTTAATGAAAACCATAAATAACGAATTACAAATAATAATAAATAATAAAGACAAAGACATATTTAAAAGATTAAAAACTGTCAGGTCAAAAGATTAATAAAATTAAAGAAATAATAATAATAATAAATTAATAAAAGTTCAAAGAGCAAAACCTTCTCCTACGAGGTTCAAATCAATCGACTAACGAATTTTTAAAACATGAATCACAAGAATCAATATAAATGTCTTTCATTGAAGTAGGATCACAAATAAAAGTAGCTTGAGTATTCTTAAAAGCCGGGTCAGTTTGAGAAATTTTAGTTTTTCACTTTCTAGTTTGAAGAAAGGTAGAGCTCTTTCTACTGCTTCTGGGAACATAAACCCACAAAAGCTCAAGGGTTCTAGAGCACAAATTTGTCCATTAAAAATTATAAATAAAGTATTAATTAAATAAGTAATAACAATTAATGAAAGGTTAGAGTTTTGTAGAGATCATGACTAAAATGATCGCACGGTCCAAATTTTCGAAATAAAAATTTATAAAATTCAGAAAAGTTTTGCTGTAAAAAATGAAAATTCTGTGATTTGCCGGAACACCATATCAAAACACAACACAATAGCTTTGGAATAACAATAATTAAAAAAAATTAAAGTGTTTAGATCAGTAAAAAAAATTGGAGAGTTTTTTGATAATTCCAATTCTCTAATATACTTAGGAAATAAGAAATGTTTAGAAAACGACTAATTATCCTGGAAAAAAAACTTCGCTCTAAATTTTTTCGGCCTAACTTATAATTGAATACAAAATTAGTTGCCTTTCTAGAAAAAAGAATAAAACAGGATTTAGATTCATTTAATCTTAAACCATTAGATCCAGCCCAAAAATAAACATAATCTAAACTGGTTTGAAGTGTTAAAGCATCATCCCAGTTTTTCACTTCAGAAAAAATTTTCAGGTCATCTGCATATATCAATGCTTTTACCTTCGTCAATAGTCTAAGAGGAAGAATATCAGCTATAAATATATTCAAAAGTACAGGTCCTAATGGGGACCCTTGGGGGACACCACTCTTTGTAAACCCCCTTCCTGAAACAGCTCCAATTTTAAACGATCTATTTTTAAGAAGAGAATTCATCCAATTCACAATAGTATGTGCACAAACCATAATATTTAGCTTCGTGATTAATAAATCCACATTTACGATATCTAATGCTCGACTGAAATTTAGATATAGCACATCAGTTTGTATGCGGTTATCTATATTATTTGCAATATAATGTAGTAAGACAAAAAGGTTTGTTTGAGTTGAATGCTTTTACGAAAACCATGTTGCTCTTCTGGCAAACAGTGGTCAACAAAATTAGACAAATTGCTAGCCACATATGATTCAATCAGTTTTGCAGGAAAACATATAAGAGAAATTGGTCAATAGTCAGTCTGAATTTTTGTGGAGATCTTCTTTGGTATAGGTATCAACTTAACTTGTTTCAGGCAGTGGGATAAATACCCATCTTAATTGAATTATTAAATAGCTGACTAAAAGAAGACTTTAAATCCTCAAAAAAAACCTTATAAAGGTAATCTGGGATATTATAACTATCTAAAGATTTTGACTCAGAGCTCGCCTTGGCTATTCAACATAGTTCTACTTCATTTATTTCAGGAACTATAAATTTAAAATCAACGCTTTTCCAACACTGAGCGATGTTTTCAACAACTCCTAGAGCAGCCTCTATATTACCCATGTTTAATTCGAAATGAAAGACTAAAACATTTAATTGACTGACATCAAAGGAAGCCCCACTAAATTGCTTCTTACCTAAAAGTTTCTTTGAAGTGTCCAAAAATTGTCCAGGATTATGGGATAGTCCCCTTTCGATTAAGTTATAATACTCCCTATAATAGTTCTACAAATTTTCATTTCCTTTCACTGCACTGCAATTCCTGTATATTGGCTGTACCTAAAATTGGGGAGGTGAGTGAAGGTGAATTTGGCTAAAATTAATATTTTTGAGGTTGTTGTTAATATTACCCTGTTTTTATCATTTATATATGGGGTTTTTTTTGTTTACCTTTTGATGATTTCTTGAAATTTTTGAAATTTATGAAATTCCACTGTCAGCGCGTTCAAAATACATGTTGAAACTACTGCTCTACAATCATAAAACAGCATTTTACACACAAAACAACTTTTATAATAATTAAGTTTTTATTTATTTTCCTGTTTACTAATAATTACGCAGCACACTGGATGAAAGTCGCTAACTCAAAGAATAAAACAAAATAAGTATTTATGTGGATCGTACTAATGAAGAGATTAAAAGCACAACACTCTTTAACCACAACTAAAAAAGGCGTGAAACAAGAAATAAAACAAAAAGAATGAAAAAAACAATACAACCTGTAAACGTCTTTCGAAAGCTTTGCTTTCATCTTCAGCAGACAAGGAGAACCTCAAGAGATTCTTGAGAGAACTGACTTGTTTATTGAATTAGCAAGGTATATTTATTTATTTATTTATTTATTTATTAACAATATACAACTACGACCACCTGGGACCGGTATGGTCAATAGACTGACTTGTTGGGTCCCAAGGGTCGCTAAAAAACAATAATACTATAATCATGAATTTGCAACAAAAAATTTAGCATAAATATGAAAACAATCATGAACATTATAAAATAAAAAACAAAAAAAAATTAGAAAAATAACAATATAAAAATAATAACACCAATAGACGAATAAAAACTACAAAAAAATATAAGATGAATGAATAATTATTTAGTTTTTAAATTGGTTTTAAACCTAATAAATTATAGATACATAACAAATTATTGTAAAGACACATAACAAGATAGAAGCTAAGAACATAGTAAAATCCGGATTACTATGATGGAATTTTGGGGGTGGCCGTGGCCTGGTTGTCTCGTCGGTTGGCTTGCCAATCGATGGAGTTCAGCAACTTCAGGCGCGGCCAGCTGCTGGTTGGGTGACGGCCTGGGCTTGAGGGCCACCGCTGGCGGGACAGCTATTTGGGGCGCGGCTGTTGGGGGACCTTGGTCTGACCCATTTGCCGATTGACCATAGCTGGTGTTCCAGCAGTTGGTGACAGCCTCTGGTTCGTTTATCCCCAGCAGCTTTTCCATCATGAAACCCCCCGTGCTTCGGAGGGCACGTTAAGCCGTCGGTCCCGACTGCTACTGTCATCTCGTAGCAGTCGTTATTAATGGGATGGCGCAAAACTCCCTCGTAGGAGTAGGTGCCGCAGATTATCGCTTGCGATAATCTACCCTCTGTACCAGATAAGATAAGATGATGGAATTTACCGACCAGAAGATTAGAGTTTAAGAAATGATGATAGATCAGGATTCCGGAGTATGAAACTTAAGACTAACCATTACTTCAAAAATATAATAAATATAAACATATTAAACAAGAAACCAGACATAGACTTAAGTAATATATGGGTAAGCAGGACAAAGAGGGGATGTTAAACCTCTTTGATAAGCTTATCAAAACTTTAATGATAGACTCAGCTAGCACTCAGTGAGCCAGGTCTAAATATCGTAGTGGAAATCCAGAAGAAAGGTCTTGAGATGTTTGCAAAATAAAGAAAAGGCCTCCTCGGCGCGTATTTCCTCCGGGAGAAGAGCCCAACATCTAGCGCCAGCAGATGTCAAACAGCGACGCCGATAATTTAATTTAACTAAAGGGAGATTCAAGTCAGAAGCTGTGCGTGTTGGATAACTATGATTATCGGCATTGAGATTAAGATTAATAGGAGTAGAAACTAACAGGAACGATTTCGTGACTTTAAATACAAATATACATACTCTAATAAAATATACTTGATAAACAGTAGCAATTCGAAGTTCTTTAAAAAGATGGGAAACTGAAGTGCATTTCGGAAATCCAAAAAGTGATCGGAGGAACCACTTCTGTAGTTTGAAAATGCGTGCCAGGTTCGATGACGTGGAGGATCCCCAGAAAATAATGCTATAGCAAAGAGCAGAATGTATCCAAGCATTATATAATAGTAAAAGAATTCTAGTAGGCAAAAAACGTAATCTGGAGATAATTCCCTGCTTATGATTTAAGTTAGTTAGTAGTGAATCGATATGAAGGTCCCATGTAAGATCATGCGTAATAACCAACCCTAGGTACCTAAAGGATGTCACTGTTACTAAAGGGCAGCCATCATAGAGTAAGGAAAAAACCTCAGGTACGTTGCGCTTATTCCTTTGATAAAAAAGCATAGATTTGGTTTTCTCCGTATTAACATACAAACAATTCGTACTGGACCATGTTTTCAGCTTAGAAAGCGCATCATTCAACGATGATGACAACAACGCAATGTCGTGACATGCCGCTATAAGCGTGACATCATCAGCGTATAAAATTATCTGAAATGGTATAGAAAGAGGGATGGCTGATGGCAAATCATTTATATATAGACAAAACAACAAGGGAGAAAGCATAGAGCCCTGCGGGACTCCCAGGTTTCTCGTAATTCGATGCGAAGAGATATCGGATTGAAGTAGAAAATAAATCCTGTTGGTGAGAAAACTCGTAAGCCATTGCAAAGGAAGCCCTCGGATACCATAGAGATTAGATAATTTGAAAAGGAGCCGATCAGTGAGTACGGAGTCAAAGGCCTTGGTAAAATCGACATATATCGCAGCAACAAATTTATTAGCAGCCATCTCACTCGAGGTGAATTCCAAAAACTCATGGCATGCAGTTTCAACACTCCTTTTTGGAACGAATCCATGCTGGAATGGCGAGATTAGGGTATTATCAAAGACATATTGAGATAGTCGAAAATAGTATAGATTCTCGAATATTTTTGCAAAAGTAGGAGGAGCAGAAATTGGCCAATAATTCGAGAAACGCTTAGGATCCCCTTTTTTAAATATGGGGGTGACTCGTGCGATCTTTAAGACATCTGGGAAAATACCTGTAATTAGTGAGTGGTTAAATAAGAAAGCTAAAGTTTCGGCTAATTCACGGATTATTGTGTCAGAAGATAGGCCAAGAGGGTCAAGGACTAATGAAGTCTTTAAAGAAAGTATTATTTTATCCACCTCCTCAGAAGTAGTAGGGGCTGCAAAGAAACTCGAAACCATATTAGAGTAAATGAAATCATTTTGCGTACTTTCAAGGTCAGATAATGCAGAATTACATGGTAATAGGGATTGTAGAAAGGTAGTCAAATTGGAACCCGTGACCTGGTCAGACTGTTCAAATGGAGTCACCGGGGGACGAGAACCTACCGAGAGATTTTTTATTAGTTTCCACTTATCTTTAGAAGAGTGGAGATGAGCAAATAGTCTTTCGAAGTAGACTGATTTAGCCTCCCTTATCTGCAATTTTACAGCATTTGAATAGGATTTAAATCTTTTAATATTAGCCGGAGAAGGGCTCGACGAGCTTTTAAATAAAGGTTGTTCTTTTTCTTGACTGCAGCACGAATAGTGGGGGTGATCCAAGGCTTCCGTGAGCTAATAGTAGGTGACATTAAATTCGATGAATATCGATAAGGAAGGTACCGGTCAAATCCTATGTTTACATGATTTATAAAAGTATCAAATAGCGCATTAGTATCTTGCTCAGTTGACAATAGTGTTCCCCAATCTGTTAAAGCAAAAAATGATTGCAAAAATATGAGCCTATGATTTGACATAACTCGCTTACGAGTGGTAGTCTGTTTACATAGGTACGGCGTTTGTAATTCAAATATAGTAAATATGGGAAAGTGATCGGATATGGACGAATCAACAGAAACACTGATCAAAGTATTTAGCGTTGTAAAACATGCATCAACGGCCGAGTATGTCCCGTAAAATAGCGAATAATGAGTATATGATGATGTAGTTACCATAAGACCTGAACGAATAACAGGGTCAAGTAATCCATTTAGACTGGATGATGGAGTGCTAAGGTCTATGTTGAAATCACCTAATAATGTTAATGAATTTCTCAATGGTAATAGATCAAGCAATATAGCCGTTAAATGGGCATAAAACTTGGACAGCGAACCAGTGGGTGGACGATAGACCACTAAGAAAGTATGTTTCCTGTTAATGGTTACCGCCAACGGTTCGTAATCGTCTGTAATACCCGAAAATTGTTCAAGAAACAAGAAATCCAGTGTATCTGAAATGTAAATACATGAATCGCCCCCGCGTTTATGAACCCGACTCACTGAAACAGCGTTATAACCATTAAGTAAAGGTATTTCGCTATGACTACGGCTCCAAGTTTCTGTAAAAAATCAATAGTTTAGGAGTAACAGCAATAGTATCTAAATTAGCAAGCACATAAGGGAGATTAGAATTAAGGCTTCTGATGTTTACATAATATATAGGTAAATTTTGATTAACAACCGGAGTTGATAATCCCTTAATAGCGGTATTCAATTCATCTATTGACAGAGGATACTTAAAAGAAGACATAATTAAACTAGTTAGAGAACAGAATAAGACATAAATATGAATAATCAATTAATAATATGTTAACGCAAAAAACGAAACTTAAAATAAATAAAACAAGGAAAAAGAAAAAGAAAGAAAAAAAAAGAAAGAAAGAAAAAAAAAATGGCTAAAGACCAGACAGAAGAGCGAGCAAATAAAGAAAAAATTTACTTAGGACTAGCTAAATCCAGTATAAAATGTAATTATATCATACAAACCTATCAAAAAAATAAAATTAAATATTGGTTCAATAAAGAAAAAATAACAAATTCAAAACTTAGACATAGTAGTCAAACAATTTCATTAATTCTACTAGAGATCCATTTCATTAGCAATCAATCTAATTTTCCCGTAGGAATCTTTAGCGAAAATTTTCCCACCATAACTCCAGGCATTACATGACCAACATTGCAAGGTAAAGTTTGTGCAACAACAGGCCCGTTGTGTTCGCATCAACAATGGTATCAACGCGCAATTCACTAATAGCAATGAGCACAAAATGATAATGCATTGATAAAGCAATCCTTTTCAAGAATTATAACAATGAACATAAAATGATGATATAATATGGATAAGTTTCAATTCTATACAATGCACAGAATTCTTCTTATTCAGGCTTTTCTTAGAAAAGAGAGTTCTTAGTACTTAACAATTTCTTGGAAATCTTTAAAAATGATCAGTAACTGGAGATAATGGAGAGTTAGCAGACTATTGAGAAAGAGTGGAAAGACGAAAGAGGAAGCACTCTTTGAGCAAATGGGAAGAAGTTAATAGAAGAATCGGCGACCACTAGACTACACAAAGTGATGAATGGCCAAATTTTGCTTCAACACATCGACATAAGAATGGAAATCTCAACAACATCAAGTGTATATCTGAAGTAAGATTACGTAAGTAAGAAATTATCTAGACTAGCAGTGGCATCCTGGGAAAAGTCCATCCATTATGAGCCTTTCAAATTTTTTTTTCCAATTTTTTTAAGATTTTTTACTGTATTAATTCTAAGCATTTTCATCTGTTTATATTTAAGATATTGCAAAATATAATCCGAGCAACACCGGGGTTATCACCTGACTTCTTTGGTGGCACATAAGATCCAAGAATTTCATAAAAATACGTTTCGACTATATTCCGTGGGAATGTGTATATTTTGGAAACTGAGATGCTGTTAATGCGATGATTGAACTTTCTTTTCCAAGAATTATAAATAATGATCATAAAATTATGATGCAGTAACAGAACATCAATAAGGCAGCGTCTATTGATGAGGCAAAGGAGTCAAGCGTGTCTCCCTTGAGCTTCCTCTCAAACATCCAGACGACCGGCAAAAATTTGTGTGCCTGTAAAGGAAAGAGAAAGAACGAGTATTGGTCACAGTAACTCTACAACTAAAAAAGAAAAAGCTAGTCGGGCATTTGAAACATTTGAACAACGGGAGTTTCGAACAGAGCAACAGGGTACAAGAGCTTCTACGTCAAGGAAAAGAAAAACTTGAATCTAAAATATCTGGTGATGCTCCGCCATAGTGAGGCAAATCAAGAAGAGTTTAGATAAAGTCCCGTTATATCATCTAGAATTCCTGTTTTTCTTATATTTCGAGGAATAGATAGTCCCTTTGCTCTCTGTTATATTGATCTAGTTATTATTCAATAAACTGGGAGTTATAAATTAATTTTTAAAGATTGTTCTGTTTACCTACACGTGTAATTAACCTGGGCAACGCAGAGTACCATTGCTAGTCTCCTCTATATATACCATGGTCAAAGGATTTGGGACACCTGTTGCTCTACCGTAATGCCGCAAAAAGCTTCAATTACGTAGTGTGTAAAACCACCCCGAGCTGCTATCACTGCCTCCACCCTACATGGCATACGGTCCACAAATTTACGGTATGTGTCTACAGGTATTGACCTCCATTCCTCAAGCAGTGTCGTGGTCAGTTCTTGGACAGATGTGGGGCGAACCAAATTGTCGTTCCAAATTGTCCCAAAGATGTTCGAAGGGGTTGAGATCAGGAATGTGGGCAAGCCAATCCAGTTCTTCAACCCGCATTTCGTCAAACCAGTCAGATATGGATCTTGCTTTGTGACAAGGCACATTGTCATGCTGGAAGAGGACGGCCCCTCACCGAAGTCTTCCCACAGTGGTGGAAGTGCCCCGTTATCCAGAATGATACTGTAGCCATCACCATTGAGGTTTTTATCCACCTTGATGAGCGGGCCCAGTCCAGTGCAGGAGAAACACCCCCAGACCATCACTCCACCTACATCAAACTTCACTGTTGGAACAACACATTCCGACAGGAAGCGCTCTTCCGGGCATTCGTCATACCCAGACTCTGCTATCTGATTTCCACAATGTAAACCGTGACTCATCACTCTATTCCACGCTTCTCCATTGGTGCAGTGTCCAGTTCCGACGTTCTTGGCACCACTTCAGGCGACGTTTAGCATTGGCCGGAGTGATGCAAGGCTTGTGGGCAGCTGCTCTTCCATTGAAACCAAGTTTTTTTATTTCTCTCCGGAACGTCATGTCACTGACTTCAGTCCCTGTTGATTTGTTGTTAACTTTAAATGAGTTTTTTTCATGAAATGATCCATTTCCAAGAAGGTTTGTGGGTTTGTGGGTTTGTTTGTGGTTTTGGTTTTTATAAAAATCTACAGTTTTATTCCGATCTTGATAAAATTTTGCATCCTTGACCGTCAAAGCATAAGCAAGGTCACTGTCTACCTCAGATTTCAGAAAAATAATAATCGTCGATAAAAAATCGATAGTCATGGTTACCTCAGGGCATATTAATGAGAAATATCTCATGACCAACAATGCAAGGAAACGTTTATGCAACAATAGGTATCAACAATGGTATCAACACGCAATGCATCAACACTAGGCAGGGATCAACAATATATATCGCATGACCAAAAATGAAAGGCAAAGTTTGTGAAATATAGATAAATTTCCATTTCTAACAATGCATAGAATTCCTGTTATTTAGGCTTTTCTTAGAGATTTCTTAGTACTTAACAATTTCTTGAAAATCTTTAGAAATGATCAGTAACTGGAGATAATGGAGACTTCGCAAATATTTAGAGAAAGAGTGGAAAGACAGCAGAGGAAGCATTCCTTTAGCTTCGTGCTGTATTGAGCCAAAGCAAAGAGACTACACAAAGAGATGAATGGCCAAGTTTAGATTCAGGGAATCGAGAGAAGAAAGGGCATTGCAACAACATCAAGTGTACATGTGAAGCAAGATTACCTGAGTACGAAATTATTTAGCCTCCTTATTTAGCAGTGGCATCCTTAGAGAGCTCCATCCATTGTGAGCCTTTAAAAAAAATTTTTTTAAATTTTTATTAAGAATTTTCACAGTATTTTTTCTAAGCGTGTTCATGTGTTTATTTTTAAGATATTTCAAAATTTATTTCAAAAGAAAAAAGTCCGAACCATGCCGGGGTTATCACCTAGCTTATTTGGTAGCACAGCATATCCAAATATTTCCTAAAAATACATTTGGATTATATTCTTTTGGAAAGCATATATTTTGGAAACTAAGATGCTGTTAATGCGATGATTGAACGTTTTTTGCCAAGAATTATTAATAATGTCCATAAAATGATGATGCATTGACAGAACATTAATAATGTAGCGACTATTGCTGTGGGAAAGGAGTCACGCGTGCCTCCCTTGAGCTCCCTATCAAACATCCAGACGACTGGCATAAATTTATGTGTCTGGAAAGGATAGAAAAAGCAAGAGTATTGCTCATGGAATCTCTGAAACTAAAACAGAAAAAGCTGTGCGGGCATTTGAAACATCTGAACAACGGGAATTTCGAATAGAGCAAGAGGATATAATATAATATAGAGTCTAGAATATCTGGTGACGCTCTGCAGTGGTGAAGTAAGTCCAAAAGAGTTTAGATAAAGTCCGGATATATCACCTAGAATTCCTGTTTTTCGAATTTGTCGTAAAACCGTTAGTCTTTATGCTCTGTGTTGTATTGATTGAGTTAATATTTAACCAATTGGGAGTTATAATTTGATTTTTTGGGATTGTTCTGTTTACCTACAAGTGTAATTTTCCCTGATACCTCTGCTAGTTATTAACAATTCTTATAAACGAACGTTCAATCATCACGTTATCAGCAACTCAATTTACAAAATTATTTACATTCACACGAAATATAGTCAAAATGTATTTTTATGAAATATTTTCATCTGCCGTGCTACCACATAAGATAGGCGATAATCCCGGCGTGGTTTGGACTTCGTTTTTTTGATTACATTTTTCAACATCTTAAAGATAAACATGTGCAAATGCTTAGAATTATTAGAAGAAAAATTCTTAATGAAAATTCGGAAAAAAATTTAAAGACTCACAATGATGCCACTGCTAGTCTAAATAATTTCTTACCTACATATCTTACTTTAGATTTACACTTGATGTTGTTGCAATTCCTCTCTTCTCTCTTGAAGCAAAACTTGTCCATTCATCACTTTGTGTAGTCTAGCAGTCGCAGATTCTTCTATTTACTTGCTTACCACTTGCTAAATTCAGCACGGAGCTAAAGAAGCGCTTTATCTGTCGTCTTTCTACTCTTTCTCAATATTCTGCTAACTCTCCATATTCTCCAGTTATTGAGCATTTTCAAAGATTTTTAAGAAATTGTTAGGTACTATCAACTCTGTTTTCTAAGAAAAGTCTGAATAACAGGAATTCTATGCATTGCTACAAATTTAAACTTACCCAAATTGCAAAAACTTTGCCTTGCATTGTTGGTCATAAGAGATATATATATATTGTTAATCTTTGGAGAGTGTTGGTGCATTGCGTGTTAATACCATTGTTGATACCTATTGTTGCACAACTTTTCCTTGCATTATTGGTCATGAGATATATATTGTTGGACCGTACAGAGTGTTTGTGAATTGCATGCTGATACCATTGTTGATACCTATTGTTGCACAAACTTTTCCTTGCATTGTTGTTCTTGAGATATTTCTTATTATGCATTGCTATAACCATGAATAGCGATTTTTTTCGATAATTATTTTTCGAAATCTGAGGTAGATAGTGACCTTCCTTATGCTTTGATGGTCAAGTATGCAAAATTTCTTCAAGATCGGAATAAAACTGTAAATTTGTATAAGAAACAAACCCACAAACAAACAAATCCACAAACATCCTTCTTTACATCACTGAATTATGACCACCCGCTTAGTAATGGGAGTAGACACCCTTTGCCGCTATAACTGCTGCTAGGTGTCGTGGCATGGACGCAAGAAATGTATGGTATGTGTCTGATGGTATGTCAGTCCATTCCGCTTGATACGTTTTCCACAGAACTTCGAGAGTCAGAGCTAGAGGATGCAGCTGCCGTACATGGTGATCATGGTGCTCTCACAGATGTTCGATTGGATTGATATCCAGCGAATTAGAGGGCCAAGGGATCACTCGAAAATCAGTAGAGTGTTCCTCGAACCAATCTAGAAGGAGACTAGCCTTGTGGCAGGGTGCAATGTCCTGCTGCAACACACCATCACATTGGAGGTACATCGTGAGCATGTACGGGTGCACCTGGTCCATTACGATTGACAGATAGCCATGGGCATTGAAATTGCTCTTTAGACGAGTCAGTGGACTTAACTGCTCCAACAGAAGATCCCCCACACATGCGCACTATCCCCACCAGCCTGTTTCCGGCCCACAAAAGCCTCCTGCAGTCTCTTTTCGTGGTATTCATGACGCACTCGCCATCGCCCATCAATCTTATGGAGCAAAAACTTTGACTCGTCTGAGAAGGCGACCAATGGTGGTGCTCAGGTGCAAAGTCTAGGCATCGTTGACGATGACCATTGGTCGACATGGGTGCAGCAACCATGCCTTGACTGTTCAGGGCCATCCGTAGCAAGGTGCGTTCAACGATAATATTGGATACACGTCTGTTGGCACCACTGTTGAATCTGGTGGTCAGTTGATGGACTGTGGTTCTCCTGTCATCTTTTACGAGTCGTCGTAGGCGCCGTTCACCCCGTTGGTCGATGGCTCGTGACCCTTTGTAGTAATGTCGTTGGGACGCGATTTCTCTCCCTGTTGTCCACTCTTTATACACCTTCACTACAGCGGGCCATGAATAGTTCACAAATCGCCGTTTGGCGCCGTTTAGGAGATGCTGCTATGGCCTATTATCATCCTTTTTTAGATGTCCGTTACATCGGGACGTTTACTCATCTTGAGGTTCGTCCACCTGCAATTTGATGCACCAGCTTTAAAGCTTTCTCAGCCTGTTATGCAAAATTTGCAATGTGTAATCGCTGTTGGGGCGAACCATGCGTATACTTTGAAGGGGTGCGGGTCATAGTTCATTGATATGAGAGTGTATATAGAAGATATAGTAAGATTCCTGTATTGAAATTCTTTTAATAACTTTAATAAAAAAGCACGGGGGAGCCATCAGTGACCTTCACCCCCCCCCCCTCCGTGCTTTGGAGGGCACGTAAAGCCGTCATTCCTGGCTACTGCAATCAATCATTTTTCAACACTCGTAATTACCCATCTGGGGCTCTAACTCGTCGGCCTCTGGCCTTCCTACCCACGGATGGATGCATGTATCCTATTAACTAAACTAAAAAAAAAAATAAACAAATTGCTCACAAAAAATGAACAATGCTTTTATTTCATTCTGAAAACAGTACAAAATAATGAAAATTGTCTTAATACAATTAAAAACATTTTCTTCTGATAATATTACTTTAGTACATCATTAAGATTTTCTTCCCACATAATGCCACTTTCTGTCACATCTAATGAATTTGAAATGTCATAAAATCAAATGGTATTCAATACAGATTTGATCCTTGTCCCCAACAGACTTACAGAAGCCTTTTTTATATTTTCTGTTTGGATAAGAGGGTCTTGCTTGCTATCCACTAGTTTGTATACTCTTTACTCAGATGATCTTTAGGTAAGGTATGTTTGTAGGTAAAATTGTTTATTTACCACAACACCTAAACTTAGGAGTTGACTTCCACTTACCAAATTCACAATTACCATTCTTAATATCTAGTTTTACTTTTATAATTAAATGCCCCCTCATAGTATTAAAAATGAGCATTCCTCTTCTTTTTAATAAATACTTTGGGCATTTAAACCGAAAGACGATTACCCGCTAACCCGATAATGAGATGCGCGCATGCGCAATAGAACTTCCGGAGAAACTGCTCCACAAAATGTAGAAAACAGTTTTTTTTAGATTTCCCACAAATAAACACCAGTTCGATTTGTTGTTGGTAAAAAAAATTATACTGCAGTAAAATATTTTTCTTCTTTAAATATATTTGCAAATTTTCTATAAATATATATTAACGGCTCTATCAAATATCTGTAAATTTAATTTCTAGATTATTGAGTACTTCATGACTTACCCAATGATCAGCAAAACTAATATCTGGAGAGTTCTTCTTCTTCTTCAAGTACAGAGGATAGCTCATCACTTGAGTGACGATCTGGGGACCTATTTCTAAGAGAGAATTTTGCGCCATCCTAATGATACTTACGAGATGACAGTAACAGCTGGTACCTCCCGGTGGCACTACAGGTGAAATATCGATATAAATTAATTTTATAGATTATTAATTCATTTTGAAGAGCATGACTTGGGCAGTAACTCTGTGAAATATTAGTTAATTTTGCCCAGCTGTATTCGTGCTACACAGAATTGAATGAGGAGTTTTCCATTTCAGTCAAGGGAAAAAATCAATTTACTCATACTGCAATATACCAGCACATCTATCTATATATAAAAAGAAAGATGTTTGTGAGTTAGAGGGTTTGTGGATTTGTTTATTTGTGGGTTTATTTGTTTCTTATGCAAATCTACAGTTTTATTCCCATCTTGATGAAATTTTGCATACATGACCTTCAATGCATGAGTAAGGTCCTGTCTAACTCAGATTTCGGAAAAATATTATATATCGATAAAAAAAAAATCGATACTCGTGGTTATGGCAGGGCATATTAATGAGAAATATCTCATGACCAACAATGCAAGGCAAAATTTATGCAAAAATAGGTATCAACAATGGTATCAACATGCACTTCACAAACACTCTGCATGGACCAACAATATATATCACATGACCAACAATGCAAGAAAATGTTTGTGCAATATAGATAAATTTCAATTTTAATAATGCATAGAATTCTTGTACTTCAGGCATTTCTTAGAAAAGAGAGTTCTTAGTACTTAAAAATTTCTTAAAAATCTTTAAAAATCATCAGTAACTGGAGATAATGGAGAGCTAGCGGACTATTGAGAAAGAGTGGAAAGACCTCAGTGCTGTTTTGAGCAAATGGTAAGCATGTCAATAGAAGAATCGGCTATTGCTACACTACACAAAGAGATGAATGGCCAAGTTTTGATTCAAGACATCGAGAAGAGAAGAAAAGGAATTGCAACAACATGAAGTGTACATCTAAATAAAGATTACGTGATTAAGAAATTATTTAAACTAGCAATGGCATCCTTAGTAAGGTCCATCCATTGTGAGCGTTTAGAAAAATTTTCAAATTTTCATTCAGAATTTTTACTATGTTAATTTTAAACGTTTTCATGTGTTTATTTTTAAGATATTTCAAAATTTATTCAAAAACAAAAGGCTGAGCCATGCCAGGGTTATCACCTAGCTTATTTGGTAGCACAGCAGATCCAAAGATTTCATAAAAATACATTTTGACTATATTCTTTGGGAAAGTGTATATTTTGGAAACTGAGATGCTGATAATACGATGACTGATCGTTCGTTTCCAAGAATTATTGATAATGAGCATAAAGTGACAGAACAATAATAAGGTAGCCTCTATTGATTAGGCATAGGAGTCACGCGTGTCTCCCTTGAGTTCCCTATCAAGCGTCCAGACGACTGGCAAAAATTTTAGTGACTGGAAATGAAAGATAGAGAACGAGTATTCATCAGAGAAACTCTGCAACTAAAACAAAAAAAAGTTATATGGGCATTTGAGACATCTGAACAACAGGAGTTTTGAATAGAGCAACAGGGTGTAAGAGCTTCTACGTCAATAGCAAGAAAAACTTGAGTCTAAAGTATCTGGTGATGCTCCGCAGCAGTGAGGCAAGTCAATAAGAATTTAGGTAAAGTCTTGGTGTATCACCTAGACTTCCTGTTTTTCGTATTTTTATTAGAATGGATAATCCCTTTGCTCTGTGTTGTATTGATTGAGTTATTATTTAAGTAATTGGGAGTATTAATTTAGTTTTTTCCTTTAATCTACAAGTGTTATTATCACGGGCAATGCCGGGTAGCTAGTCTAGTATGTAAATAATTATATGTCTTATGAACTTTAATGTTACTTACAATTTTCCACCCATCCTCATTCATTCGCGAGTTATAAGCACTTATGACTGAAGTCTGTCCAAAACAAATTTTCAGGAATTCCAAATCAGTGGAATCCACCTTGATGGTGAAGCGATCGTTTGAAATGAACCAAGTGGGCTTGAAAAAACGTCAGCTTTTTTTGGAAAATGTAGAACTCGCCAGTATTCCATTTTCAGACGAGCATATTTAAGCGTTAACGAGCTTCTAGTAATCATTCTTCAATAATAATTACCCGTCAATGTTGTAATTTTAATCCATCTGCCTTTAATCCGTTTTAATACACCTACCACATTACAAAACAAATGAATATTGATAATAAATTTTAATTTTCTGTAACAATCTGCCTATTCCTACTTGTACAATGGTGTCTGGTTCTATTACCGTTGATTAACCTACCCGCTCTTATAAGATAAAATAAGATGTGAAGAAATCATTCATTTATAATTTTAAGCTGATATTTTTCCAACTGAGCCATGGTGCGAAGGCTTTATATGGCCTCCGAATCACGGACGGTACAAAAATAAAAATCACTGGTAGAGGTCCAGCCAGTAGCAATCTCTCCAGCTACAGGGCTTTCATCTTTGGTCCAATGCCGGGTCTCACATAAATATGTTACCTCGATGCCCATCGAGCCATTGTCTGTTACCCAATAAATGACTGATCACGACAAAGGTTGCTTAACTTCACTGAAGTGTGAATTGATTAAGAGACAACTTGGCCACGACCAGCCCTATCTGGGGATGAATGACAGCACCATTATCTGTTGTAGTATCATCTACTCTCTATTCCCTGGGTTTTTTTTAACTCCAATATTTTATGAATTAGAATCATTTTTGTACATTTTTTTGAATATCTAATTTGTAATTCCCTGGTAATAGATGAAGATCGGCCTTCTTGAGTTTTCTTAAATCTTTCTCTCGAAACATAAACGTATTTTTCTCGTTGATGGACATAAAGCTAGTGATCGTTATCCAATACTAGCAAAGGACCCGGCGTTGCCCGGGATAATCACCCTTGTAGGTAAACAGAACAAACTCCCCAAATTAAACCCCCAAATTTGTTATATAATAACTCAATCACTACAATATAGAGCGAAGGGATTATCCGTTCTAGTAAAAATCCGAAAGACAGAAATTTACCTCTTCACTGAAGAAATCCATTCTAGGTGATTTACCAGGACTTGATTTAACAAAAAAAAATTTTTTAAAGGCTCACAGTGGATGGACCTCTCCAAGGATGCCTTCTAGTCTAAATACGTTTTTACTCACGTAATCATACTTTAGATGTACACTTGATGTTGTTGCAATTTCCTTTCTTCTTTCGATGTCTTGAAGCAAAAATTGGCCATTCCTCACTTTGTGTCGTCTAGCGGTTGTCGATTCTTCTATTTACTTGCTTACCATTTGCTCAAAACAGCACGGAGGTAAAAGAGGGCTTCCTTTATCATCTTTCACTCTTTCTCAATAGTCTGCTAATTCATTATCTAAGTTACTGATCATTTTTTAAAGATTTTCAAGAAACTGTTATGTACTAAGAATTCTCTTTTCTAAGAAAAGCCTGAATAACAGGAATTCTATGCATTGAATTCTATATTGCACAAACTTTGCCTTGCATTGTTGGTCATGGCATGTTTATTGCTGATCCCTGCTTAGTGTTGGTGCATTGCGTGTTGACACCATTGTTGATACCTATTGTTGCACAAACTTTTATTTGCATTGTTGGTCATGAGATATATATTGTTGGTCCGTGAATTGCGTGTTGATACTATTGTTGATACTTATTGTTGCAAAAACTTTGTCTTGCATTGTTGGTCATGTGATATTTCTCATTAATATGCCCTGCCATAACCATGAATATCAACTTTTTATCAATAATTATTTTTTTTTCGAAATCTCAGGTAGACAGTGACGATCCTCATGCTTTGAAGGTCATGTATGCGAAATTTTATCAAGATCGGTATAAAACTGTAGATTTGTATAAAAAACAAACAAAGAAACCCACAAACAAACAAAGATTTCTCTACGGTTTGCCCTCCAGAAGCAGAACAGCGCCTGCGCCAGTAATGTCGTGCTCCGTACCGTGTTTATAGTATTAGAAGGGAATGTATGTCAGCTACCGAGTTTACACTGTCCACTCGTATGAGGGCGCTTCAATCGAAATACATCATAAATTGGGTTGAATTTCAATGTTGTTGCATGGTTTTGGGATATTTCAGAACATAAATTCGCTATCGAATTTTATTACTCTATTATCGTGATAATGGTGTTAATAAATCTTTCAAAAAAGGAAAGAAAAACTCTATACTAATAACTTAAAAACCATTCTGGGAGTATATTTAACCTTAATCAATAATTCTTTTAACGAAATTTTATAATTCAATTAACAAGAACCCATCCTTATCTGTTCTTGATATTAAGTTATACAATTTTAACATAGATTTAAACTTAAATTCAAATTCGTTATGTTCTCAAATATGTCATTACTAACTTCATTTCCGAAATACATTCGCTTGATGAGGGGAGGGTGGGAATTTCGAAAGTGTGACAAAGTGAGCGGTTAAATGGGGGTGGTGGAATCAAAGAATGGTTTCGCCAAAATATTTTTATAAATTCGTCTCAGTCTCTGCCAAAGTGGTCGTGGCTCCTTTTCATGTGAAAAAATTTCCTCTTTTAAGGGGTGGTGTATTATGTACACCCATTTGAGGGAGGGGTTTTTGTTAATGTTTCAATGTTACAAAGGAGAAGACGGTAAATTTTTGTCATTTTAGTGAACATATTTGTGAACAATCCCGAAGTTGCCAATTCCTGTTTTCCTGTATTTTTTCCAAATGGACTCTGATATAATACACGTACAAATGCCAATGAAGTTTTGACGAGAAAGCTATTTACACTGGTAGACAAAAAATAAACACCTAAATGGAGTGGTTGAAAGTAAATGAAACGACATATAATGTAAGAAAATGTGAATTTGTTATACTGATTACAATATGGGATGAAACAGACAACGCCATTGGCAGTACAGGGGGAATGCTGGCGCCAGGTCAGTAGGGTGTTGCACCTCCTCTGGCCCTAATACATGCCCTTATGTGGTCCGGAATGGTGTCAGGCAGTCTTTGGATCCTCTCCTGAGGCTACTCACTCTACAGTTGTTGCAGCTGTCCTTCCAGATCCCGCAGGTTGGTACCGGGACGAAGTCACCTTCCAATGTCATCCCACACATGTTCAATGATGGAGAAGTCTGGGGATCTTCCTGGCCACGAGAGAACCTCAACACACCATGGACACACGTGTTGTGTGTAGGCATGTGTTTTCTTGCCCCTGGGTGCTGTGCCAGAAGGGGTAAGACGTGCAGACGCACGATGTCTGTGACATCGCTGTGTTATCAAGTCTGCCGAAGCACTATTAGAGGTGAACTAAATGCATACCCGATGCCTCCCCACCCACACAATGAAGCAGGGGTTACGCCTGTGTGTCTATCCACAAAGTGGCAGGTATGTGCTCTCTGCCCTCGACACCGCCATACGCGAACACAATGGTCATCGGTGGTCATGAAGAAGTAGGACTCATCACTAAACATTATGCGATGCCACCCGGGACCACTCTAAATACAGACATTGGTGTTGTGGTGTTAATGGCGACCAATGCATGGGGCGATAGGACCTCAATCCAATGGATGCAAGTCATTGAGTCACTGTGCGGTAAACTCACCGGGTGAAGTGGAGTCTCCAATACATTTTCGCGAATGACGGGTGCCGATGCCATGGGATTCCTTAATGCTTGGAGCACCATACAACGGTCCTCCCTTGGGTTGGTGTTTGTTGGTCGACCCTAAACTGCACGACGTGCATGGGTGCCTTCATGTACCCATTGATTTCAACATCGGGCCACTGAGACATCTGCATCTCCCACATGCCTGGCAATTGTACGATACGACCAACTAGCCTCATGCAATTTCCACAAAGCAGCCCCTGTCAAATGCTGTCAGTTGATGGATAGGATGTCTAACGAGTTGCGAGGCATTGTGGGTGCTTTATACAGTACAGTAATCCTCTCTGAACGTATTGCGTAACTGTCGGACTCACAGTAGTTGATTGGTAAAAATTATCAACAACATGGCGGTGACGTCACGAATGCACTGTGGTGGGCGTTCTACACATTACAGATCCTTGTGAATGTAATCATTTACTCATACTTCAATGGTATTCATGTGAAACGAAATAGGATATTATTTGACCACTCCTTCTGGGTGCTTCACTTTTTTGTCAGCCAGTGTAATTTTTATATATGTCAGCCAGCTATTTTAACACTCCAAGAGATATACAAGATTCTACTTAGTTCTTTTATGTACAAAACTCAGAACGCGTTGTTGCAGATTACTACTCCAATAGTTATTACACTAAACCATGATTTGCACAATTATCCAACTAGGTAGGCTGGGGCATTTATTTCCCTGTATCTAGGCTTGGCTATTGTAACAGGAGCGTATCCTATGCAGGTGTTAAAACCTGGGCCACTATTCCGCCCACTATACTTACTTTGATGCCTTATGCAATATTTCGTAGAGCATTAAAGGATTACATCACGTCTCTATAACTGGTTAACAAGCATTGTCTTTTATATTTTTTTTATTACTTTTTCTAAGTGACTTGATTATAGCCTTTTGTATAACTATCTTCACTGTGCCTTGTTGTAATTATATACTCTTTTCTTTCCTATGAATTGCAATGTCATTTATGCTACGGTTTTATTTTTAAAAGATTCTTTATGGTACCCAACATTATTAACTGTCTGCTTATTTACTGAAGGTCATTACTGGCAATTTAGGTTTTAGTTGGTCATAGTTGCCTATTTGGCAACTATTTCTATTTCAACCAATGTAAAATGGTTATTAATTCCTTTAAATTTATTCAAAATTTTACATTTAAATTACGATTTAATCTTTGCCAGTATTCCATTCTAGCCCATCTTTTATGTTTATTTAGTTTAAGTTTTTTTCTTTTTATAAAACATGTTTATTATTTGTTTGTTACAATTATTTACTACGCCCACGTAGTCTAACTGGTCGGTCTAGGACCATATCTGACCCCGTAGGGCGTTACTGTAAATTTCTTAACCCTAAATATTATCTAAATTTGTAATGTAACATTAGGTCAGTACAGTAACAGATAGAAAAAGGAAGAATTCCGCGATCTGGACTCGACCCAGGGACCAAGCCTATTGCTGGTACTGCTCTTATCAATTGAGCTACAGCGGATATGAACCGCATTACTGTTACAAGATGTCCAAATGGACTTCATTGAAGCAACCAAGCAGCTCACTCGACAGAGTCAGGAATCATCCTTACCCGTAACCATCAAATAAATTGATGAAATTTATCTCAAACAGAAGATAATAAATAAACTAAAGAAACTTCATCAATCATATCACAATAAACAAGTAAAAAAGGGAAGGAAAAATTTCGTGACCGACCTCTTGTAAAGCAATGCAAATCATATCCATGGTAGCCTAATTGGTAACAGCAGTGTTAGTGATAGGCATGGTCCCTGGTTCGATTCCAGGTCGCGGAATTTTTCCTTCCCTTTTTATTTGTTATTGTGATATGCTTGATGAAGTTTCTGCAGTTTATTTATCTTCTGTTTTAGTCAGGAGATTGTAAAAAAAAATTTGTGATTTAAAAAAATAGTATTTTGATTGCTTTTTGTAATCGCTGTGTTTTCTATACATAAAGTTTTTATTTTCATATCATTCTTTAATTAATGTTCTACTGATGAAATGAATTTCAAGAGAGCGAGACATTTTTTTTTACATTAAAAACAACTTTGTTGGACAACCGGACAATGGGCAATTTTAGATCCTACGCTCACCTATAACATTATATTCAGAATTAGACAAATTTAATAGGAATTATTAGAATTTTAAATCGTTTATTTCCAGCATACGCGATTATCAGAGAAAACTTTCGCACGAGTAACTTCAATCGCAGCGCCGGAGCTTCAGCAAAAATCCACCTGACAAAATGGGCAGCACTTATCCGAGCTGAATTCTTACTTTAGAGTGGTAGTTATTACTTCTCAGGTAAGTTTCTAAATCCTAAACTGCACGCATAGTAACGTGGTCTGATCCTTCAGTAATAGAATTGGCGTGCTTTTATTGAATGATAACTACTAACTGTGACCAAAAGCAATGAAATGCGCGACCATGCCAAAACAGGAGGGGCTGTGGCCAGCTCGGGACCTGTTGTACTTTCTCTTCTATTACTATACTGTGAAAGGTTCTATTCAGTCATCACTTGTCAGCCTTAGCTTGGCTTATGCAGTGAAGCCACTCGTAGAAAGTAGTAGTGGGCTTAAGCAGTGAAGCCAAGCTGCCCCTCTTCCACCCCCAATAAATTTGGAAAAAACTCGTCTTATAATACGGTAATGGGTTCTTCAAATTATAAAAAGAAAATGAATAGAATTACCTTATACAGGATCATAAGGAAACTAAAGTTTTATTTACAAATGAAAAAACAGAAAGAATTTTAAAAAGAGTAAATACCTTTTGACTGTGGATGTGTAGACTATCAATGGGAGACATAAACCAACCGCTTTTCCACAGAGAATTTTAATGAACATGGATGTACATTTCGGTCGCTACGCGGCCTT
>JAHWFO010050510.1:1502235-1569472 GCA_023313115.1 Rhysida immarginata
GCCCATATCTGTTCACGCTAATTTTGTGTGTTTGAGCTCAAGAGGTCTTGTGTTGCGTCAATAGAAGTTGCTCTATTGGACGATTTTTAGGGGTTACTGTATTCCTCCCCTTACTAAGAAAACAAAAGGGATACGCGACGCGTTGTAGCGTTGGCCTTATCTTGGAGCTCATTGATGTCGTTTAATGTGGACAGGGAGTGACTGGTACACAGTGCCGTGAGTAATAGGGTATGTTTACCCTGGATGGTTCCGGGACACTTATGTCGGCAAGATGCCATATGTTTAAGGCATATTATGAAAATATAAAGTTGCATAGAATATTAGAAGGAATTAGAGTGTATGTTGTTTAGATATTATCAATTAGTTTATTTGTTAGGGGGCCCCTGAGTTGATTAATATTTAATTTTTAATGGTAATTAGAATTTTAACAATGTAACGTTTTGAGAATTCAGCATTTGATTAAATATGTCTATTTTTGTTTGAAACACACTGATTGGCCTTTTTTTTTTTGACCTAATCGAGTTCTACCCTCCCTTGCCTCCATGTTCCGGGGTTTAGATTTGTCGAAGGGTCACAAGGGAGTCTCGCCCCCGCACGTAGGAGGGCACACATTAATGGCTCCAAATAGAAGATGTATGGGAGAGGTGATAGAGGACATCCCTGCTTGACACCTTTTAAGAGTTCAAAAGTGGACGATGTGGAGCCATTAACCGCCACACATGATGTGGCCGATGCATAGAGTGAAGAAATCATCACAGCAAAAGTCCGAAGATGAAGCTGGTGAAACACTTGGAATATAAATTCGTGATTCACCTTGTCAAACGCTTTTTCCTGGTCGAGACTTAACACTGCAAGAGTTTGTTGACGAACTTGCTCTTCTTCCATTACACACCGAATAGTTATAAGATTGTCTGTCATCCTGCGTGTTGGAATTGAGCAGGATTAACCCGGATCAAAAAGCTCGTCGCAATGAGTTTAAGCCGTTGCTGGAACACCCCAGTGAAGATTTTGTAGTCCGTATTGAGTAATGTAAGGGATGCGGCAATCTTCGTTGAAGGGACGCGTTACAAACGAATCGGATTCCACAGAAAAAGGTTTTAATGCCTCTATCGAACTGCTTCGTGGTGTCTGACGGAATGATTGGATGGTTTAAAAATGATGAAAAATGAGAGTGAAAGGCTGATAAGATGTCGGCATCAGATTCCACTTCCTCACCCTCCACCATTAATCGATGACAATGTTTATTGTTAGCCCGACGCCTCTCCTCAGCAAAGGCTGCTGATGACATGTGCCTGACGTCAGCTGCCCAGGTAAGTTTGGCCCTGAGTGCTGTGCCGGCAGCTTTCTGGATCATTAGAGCGTTTATTTTACTCTTCACCTGTTGAATTTCAGCCTGAAACTCCTCCTTAGGGGTGGAACAACCGAGGAGTCGCAATATTTCTTGCAGCCTGAGTAGGTAATGATGACGACGTCTGGCTGCATCCAATCAAATCTTCCGAAAAAATTTTTTGATTTTAGTTTTATAAGTTCAACCACGATTCAAACGTAGGAGGCACATTGTGGAGATGTTTTTCTACAAACTGAACGAACATTCCCCGGTACTCTGCATTGTTGAGCAGAGAAACGTTTAGAAATCGGTTCTTATTGGTGACATGATCTGTAGCAATTGCCGGAGAAACAAATGGAGGATCTCAAGACCACAAGATGGCACTATAGTCTGAAAATGCACAAGGAATAACCTCCATTATATCCAGCTGCACCAGCAAACACATTGTCGACCAAAAAAAGATCAAGTCGCGATGCCCCAGTGGGTCCTTGATGAAATATGAACCCACTGAGATCACCACGAGAATTCACAAGCCATAGATCAAACAATGCATTTTGCTAGCACAGGCGATGCACATGTCCAGACGAAAGGATGTTGTCTGCGTCTGGATGACAGTTAAAATCACCAGCAATCTCTACAGGAAATGATGAACACAAATGCACTTGTAGGTCGTTGAAAAAGTCTCGTTTCTCTGCACTCGTGCACGGAGCATACACGTTAAGCAATCTGAATTTAATATTAGAAGAATATTAATGTAATGTTTAAAGATATTACCCTGCACTCGCTCTCGCACAAATAATTCGACACATGAATGGAGGGGTTGAAGATGATAGTTGCAACCCCTTGCCCAAACGGTGACGAAGAGTTAATGAAAAATTGTCCACGAGGAAATTGTCTGCGAAGGGCGGGTAGATCGTACCATACTTGTGAAGGATCAAGCTTTACTTCTTGAAGCACAAGTATGTCCAGCCTGTACAGGGCAATAAACGTTGATAAAACTGATTGCTTAAAAGACGAACCCAGGTAATGCACGTTCAGTGAGATGACCTTCATTGTGGAATCACATTGCTGGCTCTTGACAATTCTCCGAAGGAGACTGGAGCTTCACAGATGATGGTGGAGGCTCCTTCCACTTTCGCCTCGGTTTTAGGCTTGCGAGATATCTTTGCCGTCGCAAGCCCCTCCCACTGTGCTGATGCTGATGACTTTAAATTCCCAGCAGATGATGACACTGAAGCTGATGCAGGCGCACAGGCGATCTGTAAAGGCTGTGAAGTCGAAGTCTTCGCAGGCGGAGGAAGGGCCGGAAAAATCTGGAAAAATCGATTCGGAATAACCTGAAACGTCTGCATCATCTTCTGCAGAGCTCACCTCCTCAACCATCGAGATGTCGCTTGATGGATCGGGTAAGAGGGCGCCATCTTAGACCTTTGATGGGGGAGGAGTATGTGGGTTCTCCTCCCTAGGTTTCACCAATACTGGCGCTGGAGATGGTGGCATCTCCTTCCTTGTTTCCAAAGGTGGTGGAGATGGCGTTGTACGCTGCTTTCGAGGTGGGCACGAAAGCATCGTAGCTCTGCTTGGCTCTGGTGACTTGGCCATTGATGTCATCTTCGGAGATCGCTGGGGAGACATTCCTTTAGGCGATGATGGAGCTGCTGGTGATGCAAACGTCCTCTCCGGGCACTGATGAAATTTGTTGACTACTTTGTTGCAGTAGTCACACTTCTTCAGGAGAGGACAGTCTTTCCTAACGTGAGACGTCTTTTTGCAGTACCAGTAGCACTGCCTTTGACCCTTGTAAGACACAGAGACACCATCTCCGCGCATTACAACCTCAGTTGGAATGTCTCTATGCAAGTCCATGTTGACCACGATGTCGCCCGTCTTCTGAAGAGGTGAACCGGGGTGCTGAGCGTACGAAATCCTATGCACCACACCGTAGTGTGACATGTATCCCTTGAGATATTTCTTAGTCATCAGCGGTGATGCACCCCGGATAATGACTGGTACATATCCGGGTTCTGCAAAGCTCAGGTGGACGGTGGTCTACCCAACCTTAATGGTATCAGAAGACACAATTTGGTCTGCCACATTACGTTGCCTACAGAGCATCCTCGGCTCAGTCGGGGTAAGCTTCTGTAGGACCAAAACAGCAGGATCGCCAGATGGGAGTACAGGAAGAATACTGGTTTTAGAGTACAACTCCTTCATAAACATGCTGACAGAAAAGGGCCCGTCGGCAATCATATTCACCAAGTTTTCCATGGTGAATAAAAAAAGTCACAAAGAGTTTGGGGGGGGGGGGTGGCCGGGGGGAGGGTCCTTTAAAGTCACTTGAATCACTCACGCACGCATTGGTTGTTTGGTTGCTGCGTGAGAAATTCCTAATTCCAAAGCACTCACTGATACAGATGGGGGCACTCTCAGCTACTCTAGTTTAGCGTCTCGTCTGCGTGGTTCCTTCCATCTTCCTTTCACGGGTCGGGGAACTGATGCTCTGCCTCGATTCTTCCTCGGCTTTATATTTTGATTTTCTGACAGCCTGTTTTGCATTTTTTGACTCCTAGCCAATCGTTGTCAAACATCTTGGCTATGGCATGTTCGGGCGTTCCTAAAAAACTGTCTAGAAGGAGGGAAAGTATTTTCTTGTCGCTCCACCCAACTTTTTGTTAACCGCACTCCCCGTTGCTTAACTTCTCTATTGGACTTTGTCTGATCATCTCTCTTGGCTTGAGTCTCTCTTGCCTTCGAGAAATGATCTGACACGCTGCCATTTTACAATCAAATAATCTCGACTACAGACTGACTTCATTTAATTTGTTTCTTTTTTAATTTTGTCAAATGGCTTTCTATCCGCCGATTTTTTATTATATCGAGGAGAAATATATGAAATATGACTGCAGAAAAAATTTTGAACTTTTTATGTAGAAAATTATTCGAACTATTTGTTCATGCGAACGAACTGTAACCACTTCCCTCCTGATGTCACTCTCAACTAAAGCTGAGACAGGATATAGTGAAGTTTTGGTAACAGTTATTTTTTCGGACAGTATATATTGACAAATATGTTGCGGTCCCTTAGCAATTGTCAAGCAGTGTATTATTACCCTTGGTATACTAAAATACACATATCCCAATTATTTTTCCTTCAACACAATCTCCAGTATTACTCTTGCAGTCAAAAGATGAACACTATTTAACCATCCTTATAGAATGAATTTTGATCTATGTATGACATTTCCCTATCATGTAATACGTGGATGAATTGGATTGACTGGTATACTGATTTAACAAGTTCGAAAAAATCCAAACATTCATCCCTGAATGTCGTGATGCCTACATTAGCACTCCTGTAAGGCTAACGCTTACTTATGCAGGTGTAAAAGTATTTTGGACACGCTTCTCAATACTGACTGCGCGTAAGGTCAGTGATCCGGTTGTTTTAGATATCATTGGCTATAATATATACAGTAATCTATGAAGGGTTGGACACTCTGGTTAATAAAGCACTCTAATCATTACTTTGCCAAATTTAAAGACATAAACTTAAGGGGATGATCGAAAAGGGATGGAAGATTAACTTAAGATAACTTAAACAAGATAAAAGGAAATAGAGATTGCAAATTCCATGAAATAAAAGCGGTGGAGACGGAAGGAGGGAGTTCTTTTGTATAAACGCACGCGGTTAGAGCTTTTCAAACAGGCTCCCATAACGCAAGTGTAACACTTTCTCCACTGCAAACTCTTGGTAAAAATTCTTATCCAAAGCCGAACTTAGAACAGTAATTCAGTCTTATGTGAAATCAAAACTTTTCTATAATCTTATTATTTGGGCTAGCTCCTCAAAAATAAATTTACATAATCGCATAAAAATCGCCTATAATCAAATTATACGTGCGGCTTTCAAATTAATACGAACTTACCTCTATTAGGTATGCATACAATGTATACCGGTTACCAACTTTAATGTCTATACGTCGAATAGGTCTTTTAGTGGATTTGGTCAATGCCCTGTCTCTGAAGGATCATCCTGCAGTTTATCAGAGACTGGTTTATAACAAGTAGTCATTTTAGATCGACGAGACAATTGAAATTTGAAATCCTGTTTGTAATATCTTATTTCCATGGTGGTCATTTCCCTTATAATGCCATTTACGTATGGAATGAATTACCCTACAAAGTCCGGTATAAACTAATATCAATTTCTCCTCATGGGATTATCACTAGTTCAATGTATAGATCTATAATCACGGACTATATTATATCGATTCAAGGGAATACGGATTAGTTTTCTGAGCAAGTCATTTGTGTGACTTCAATGGTAATTATATTGTTTGAGATTATTCAACAATTTATATTATTCTGTATTGTATTATTTTAGTTGTGTGTTTACTTATGACTGAGTAATTCCTCTTGGATTCTGAATTTATGTAATATATGGCTATTATTTTTAATTATTATATATTCTCATATATCATGTATTATTTTAAATTTTTTCTGTTGGAGAGTTGCTCTGTGTATTTGCAAAGTTTCGCGATGATCTGTTAAATACACTCACATACTATTTTTCAAATGGCAGTAGCATCATGTGCAAACAGTATAAAGATTGAAATCAGTGTACGTTACCATAATATACACATTCCCACAGAATATAGTCAAATAAGCTAGGTGATAACCCTGGCGTGGCTAGGACTGTTTTTAAGAATAAATTTTGCAATATTGTATGGGTCCCAGACCCTAATTAATGCAGTCGTCTGCGTCATTAAAAAACATTATTTAAAACACCAATTTTAGTTAGAATCTGGTCCGCCCTTCCGTTTGTAATAATAAACGGGTAGCCGAGGTTCAATTTGGTCCGACCCGGTCGTGAAAGTCCACCGGGGTATATATTGTTATGAAAACGATATCTGGAGAAACAATTGGAACGAGATTTTTCTTACAAAAACACACATTTATTCTACAATGAAAATATTATATACAGTTAATATAATTATCAAATCTCCAAAGGTAAGTTTTAATCAGAATGGATTATTAAGTTACTACACACTCTTTATAAAAAATTCTTCCATCTTTTAATAATTAAAATATCTGAATTCTACTTTTATCAACTCCAGTTATAACGTTACTGGTTAAATTTTCAAACTTTTATAATTGACATTATTCTATTTCAAAAGCTTCCTTAATACTCTTTTAATTATTTTACAAAGTAGTTGTCATTTCAGGCACTATATATGAAATATTAAGCATTTTAATTCAATAGATTATTTACTCTTCTTCTCACAAATAAAAGTTAATCAAGCAAAGTTTAAAATACCACATTTTAACATTTTACTGAGTTTCTGTGACCATGTGATATGACAAATGAGAAAAAGAATGCGCACCATTACCCTGTCTTCTCGTCGTCTCCGTTGTCGCTCGTTGCTCGCTGCGTTGAGTGGCAGGGGGTGGCGTGATTTATTCTCGTTGGGCTCCGCGGAAGTTTTTTAACTAACATTAGGCTTAAGTCATAACAATACTTATAACAATAGTTATTTTTTATTTCATCTTTGGTAGGGAAATAAAACTGTTTCTAACTAAAGGTAGTTTTCTAGTGAAAGTGTTTCACTCTAAAACAACATACAACTTTTTCATGGTTTGCCTCATCTTCTCCCAACTTTCAGACAAACTCATAGAACATCAACCTCTCTGTAGATCTCGCAATCAATTGCTACTATCAACTGCTTCTATCAACTGCTTAATGTCCCTCAAAAAAAATTGTAAAGGAACGCCGCTCACTGACGGTAAAATAATCATTGCTGATTGGTCAAAAAATGTAATAGATGCTCAAGAATTGATAGACACGGCACAAAGCTCGCTATCGAGGAGGAGGGGGGTTTCAGGGTGAAAAGACGATCTCCACTCGACTCGACAGAGCTAACTGTAAATTAACGCCGCTGTCAACCAACTCAGATGATAAACAATTAGTCCGTTCCGGTTAAAATATTAAAACTATTTTAACGGTTTCAATTATAATCTGTTTTATAACAAAAGTTATAAAATCGTCCCAAACAGTTAATAATCTGCACCAGAGATTATCATTGTTCTTAAAAGTTAGAACAATACAAACAGAGGGGTGCGGGTCACCACATGGCTCCCGGAAATTCAAAATTTGTCCATCTACTGATGACAAATTCTCAGCAAACGCACATAAGATAAAGTTCAAATCTTCTGAGCCATACCTGCTCCGAAGTCGCTACTGAGGTCTTCCTGAAGTCTTCCACGATGGGGTATGAATATGCATACCTTATTCACCTGTTCATATCACAAAGATTACTTCTCCTCCTACACACAGCTAACAAAACTCTTTATTGAAACATCAATAATAAAGAAAAATTGATTGAAATTCAAAATTACAGTCATAATTCTGGTAAGTCACAAAATTGTTACTAAGGGAGAATTTTAATTTCTTTTTTCACAGAAAAGTCTGGGCAATGCGCCTTTATTGTTTACACAAAAGTTCATAAAAAAATTCATAATGATTGACTCACGTGCTTAAAGTTCATTTTCGCATGATCACGAAAGTTCTTGAGTAACACCGATGAACTGGAATCCAAATTGTAGACTTGAAAAGTTGAATGTTCATAATTCATATTTACTCACTCAATGTTCTAAATTATTCACTGCTCCTTTGTAGTAGTTGATGATAATTCCTTGGAAAATCGCTGAGTTAATTGGTTTTCATTTCATCCGTTTGAAAAAGAAATGAAGAAATTATCATTGGCACTGAGTTTTCACCATCTCGATCCACTCGATAATGGAAAATCACGGTGAAGAGGAGGGGTAATTCCTCATCTCTGATGGCTGAAATCGGTTCGATGTCGTCACGGTATCTCTCTTCTGCACTCCATTCGTTTGTTTCCTCATGTCGTCATGAAATAGAAAGAAAAATCGAGAAAAGAGGAAGACGCCTTCTTCGCTCGCTCTCCTAAAAGTCAATTACGTCATCAAAGTTCATTGTTCAAGTAATAATGCACTATACTTCACTCATTCCATATCATATTTTCTGGTCACCAAAACTTTATAAAATGACTTAACGAATAAAACTATTTAAACTTAATAACAACCCATATACCAATAACAGTGCGTAAAATACACAACTAAATTCTCTCTTATCAATTCAATGTCAATAAACGACGCAAAAGCTTTAATTAATCTCTAATCTATAATTATTGTTTAAATATAAACAACTGTTTATTTAAAATTCTTTCGTTCCATCGCTCTCAATCAAAAGTAATGATTATTTATTAATATAAAGATCTTAAAATTATTTAAAAAATTTATTTTTCCCTTTTTATCAGTTGGATCTCTCTTAAATATATTTCTTACTTCTATTTATTCCACACAAAGAAATGAGAAGGAAAACCTTCTCCCCAATTTACATAATGATCTTAACCCGGCAGGATGCTTGACCTCCTTTCACGGGTGGTGATAAGGGTTCAGTTTGACATTCCTTATCTATCTTTCTATCATTCTCTAAGAAAGAACCCTCTTCAATCGAGTTCATTTCCATTGAAGTTGTAACGTTCTCAAATTCCAATTGCGCTCTTTTATGGATACCAAAATTAAATGCGCTGCTTAAACGTGCTTTAAAGTGTTTTAAAAGAAATATAAAAACAACAAAGATAATAACTACGACGCAAATAATGGATAATACGTCATAATGAGAAACTTTCGATTCATCGATGTCTCGCCTACGCAAATCTCGTGTCAACGCTTCTGTTTGCTGATGAATCTCACGCAATGAAACGCTTGCTTGTGCCAACGACATATGCTGAGAATTTGCGGGTAAGTAATCCAATAAAGACTTATTTAGACTATTTACATCATTCATAGTCTCATGAAATTCAGAATGATTGAAAATTTCTTTAATATCAGGCTCTATTAGAGTATTTAAATTCGTAAATGGTGATCCTATCGTAGTGATGCCTTGTACTAAGGGCGATAAAACTACTTCATCACCGACCCAATGCATGCACTTGGAATTTGAATTCTTCCCGTGCCGCTTATTTTAATTGTTTTACTTTCTTTCGAAGGTTGTGATCGCTGTGCCAGACAAGTTTTAGTAACACTTGTTGGCTTTGAAATACTGTTAATCCATTGTCCTAAAATGTTACTTTTAACAAAGATTGGCGGGGGGGTGCGAACAATATGCTTCTCGCAAAATTCATAGATTGAATTTTCCGCTCCGCAAAAAAGTGAAAGCTCACAGCTTTGACTCGGTACTTTAAAAATTGCTGACAAAGGTGAAAAAATCTGGAATAAACCTCCAGTTTTGCACTGTAACATGTCTATATGATTTAAAATCAAATAAAGCTGTCGATCCTTTGAGATCGCTAAAAAAGGTGCACGCTCTTATCTGCATATGCATATGCGTCAATATTTGGAATCTTAACAGGTAAACTGATTATTTTATACACTTCAAAAACGTAATGTGACGTAATTAAAGGGATGTCTATAAATAGACGCATGTGTTGCTCCAAGGCAACTGCTGTAACTGACGACCATGTGTAATAATGATACACAGTTTCCCAATCAGGCGAAGTAATTAACGCGATATTTTCTGGCAAACGTTTCTCTATATCATTCAGAGTTTCTAATAAAGTATCTTCCGATATGATATAAGTGTTTTGCTTACCTTGGCTCAGACTATTGATTGCTTCTTTTAACTTAAAAAATTCTAGTTGAAATCTGAAAAATATTTTTTCTGTATAACCCAAAACATTAGACAAAGCATTATATGCCATAGTACGGTTCTTATCTGTAAAATACTGTTTAATCAACCAATTGTCTACTCGCTTAATTACAATCATTTCATTAACGGTTTCATTCAATAGTGTTGTTTGTTCATTAATTAAATGTAACACTTCTTCCTGATTTTCTCGCAAAACATTAATCTTATTATTTAAATTAACTAGCTCTTTATCAGTGGCTACACCAAACAAAGTTCTCAACATATCTCCTCCTAGATTAATCAATTCGTGCTTAACACGTTGACGGGTCAATAAATTCTGTACTCCCATAATATAGTTTCTTAAAATTCTAGATTCTCGCTCCAAAAATCGTAATTCCTTATTCATTACAGGCTCTTCACTCAAAATTGCTTCATAATCGCTTCTAATTTGTCTTAAACCATTGATAATACGCATAATACCTGTTGCAAATGACTCAAATGAAATATCAATAACAATCTTCCAGTTGTTAGCAGATATCACAAGCTCATTCTGCTTTGAAAATACTACTCCTTTATCTAATTTTAATTCTGATTCGTAGCCCAATTGAATAATTATTACCAATGTTAAAATACTCATGAATGCTTTCATGATTGACTTAATTTTATCTTAATTTGTTAAGGCAAATATGTAAACAAGGTTTCTTTATCCTTCGTTGTTGCGAATAACGCAGATAAAATGTTTCTTCAAGATCTAAAAATAAAACATAACCTTAAATTAAAATATAATCTACGTAGCTTAATGACACAAAATTTCAAATAAATTTCTAGACAAAGTGGATTTAAACAAAAGCCAAAATAAAAGATCATAATCAATATCACACAACCAATTTCTAACATACGCTAATATAAGGGAGAAAAGTATAATAATAGCTCTAAGAATACTCTAAAATTTCGATAATCACTCCCTTTGAATCTACCCAAATGAAAATAACAATAACACCGTTTTCTTCCTTTTTCAGGTTCACTCACACAACTTCAATCACTTCCAATATCTTCCACTTCTCTCTCTTCTTGGTTCGGAATTCCTCTCGCCGCTTCCTTCTGCATACATTCCAACTTCTCCTTCTCTTCTATTTTTCTTTCAACAATTTGATCAAACGATCATTTTGGGTGGAGGGTTTCGATTCTCCTGCGGACTTCACCTTTTTCTTCCCTCATCCGCCTGTGCCTGAAACTGAGGGCAATATTGGCTCCTCGGGCGGTACTTGTACAGCTCATACATTTTCAGTGGGCAAGGCCCTTTGGCGCTCTTCGTTTCGTGGTAAGACGCATGGTGGAGGGGGTAGGAACACTACGGCGATGTTCATTTCCCTCTCTATCATCCTCCGTTGCTCCACATCAGTCCATCGGACATGTCTCTTCGGGCCCTCGAACACAAATCTCATGCGGTCGCCCAGGTGGTCGTAACGCGTCGGATCCTCCCACATGAGGCCCTGTAACCGCCCTTGTGCCTCCGCCACCTGCTGAAGGAGTCGGGCTACCGTCACACTGGCACCTGGAGGCGCTGGATTATTCCAGGCTCGATTTCCAAGCTGTGCGGCATAAGTGGCTTCATGGCCCGCCGGCACAATGTTTCATCGTCGATTCATTTGGCTCAAACAATGGAAATATACTAACCTAACCTAAATCTCACAATCGCTCAATCCTATACTTTCCATTCCCACACGCTTTTCAAACCTTCAACCTATTCAAAAGCAAAAGAGAAGCAAGGCGATATTTACCTATATATGAGAGAACCAAGATCGTACGAGGTGCTTGTCTTGATGACCAAGAGAAGTGTGACTCCAATTCAACTAAAGGTAAGTGCTCAGAATTCATCTCCTCCCACTTCTCCAATTTTATGTCTGGCTTCTTTCAAAACAAAACCTTCTGGTTTGTGTTCCGATACCTACTTGAACTCCTACCCTCCAGATCTGGACTCTGTCACCAGGTCTGGGTGTCATCTTGAACCAACCTTCAAGACTTGTCACCAAATCCACTTCCTCTCATCAATTTTCACTCAGCTCAAACATAATCCTTATTCTAACCTTTTAATATTATCCGTTATCTAACGATCCTCTCCTTTCCCAATACACAGCGTACGATATCTAAGACTTCCTGTCTCTCCTTTTAAATTCATCGATTTTTAAAAACATAACCGTTTATTATAAGTTTAAAGATACCGCCATATTTTTAACAAAACAGTCATTACTAGAAAGGTGGAAATCACTCAATGCAGATTTAAGAAGTAGTGACAAAGGCGATTGTGGACTATTTTGCACAGCAACCTAAAAACATTCAATATAGGAGGTGTAGGCTCAACTTCCGTTTGAAAATCTGACGTACATGCAGAGAAATACGCAAACGCCAGAATAACGTTTTTTATCCAGGGAATAGCACCCTTGTAAATCTCACTATGAATGACGAATTAACTTCATGGCAACATTTACAACTTTCCCATTTATGAATTCCTTATAAGCAATGCTCGTATTTGATTTCCATACTCATTTAGATTGACAGTATTATTGTTCATTCAAACGATCTTACTGATCCACCGGGAACAAATCTGTTTCCTTCTTATGGCGATTTAAGGAGACCTATAAAAAATTCCAAATACTAGAAAAATAAACAGTGATGGCTTTATGCAGTTAAAAACGATCCTATAGTGCAAATGATAAAACAGGCATAATGAACGACATTAGTGGGGAGCATACCCATACTTAATAATTGCTTAATCCTTCCTTCCCATTTATTATGTCTATATCGCAATTTGTCCCTCTTTTAAGACGAAGTTAGACTCACAAAATCACTTATATATGAACACTCTAGTCTCTTTCAAAGGATAACCAAACGTTGTCACCGAGATTCCTCACTCTGGAGAAAAACCTTTCAAATGTCCCCTTTCCCAACTTCCTTCCTACAAAACTTCATCTCGTATTACAAGTCAATTCTTCTTTTCTGGAAAAATTAAAAATCGTGTACTAGTGAAAAACTTATCAGAGAAACATTTTCACCAAAAAAAACATTCATGTCACTTTGAAGAAGAGTAAAAGCAGTCACTGTTGACTGAAGAAATAGATGGGGCTAAGCTTCTGTTATAGAGAATTCTCAAAACTAGTCAATCAAACTCACTCGTTTAAATATATTGAAAATGACGAATCTCCACGTATTCCACAGAACAAAATGAACGTCGTATATATCAACCCATACTGGTCTAAAGAAACCATCAGACTACAAATTCGGCAACCAATCTCTAAGCAAAATCGTATTCACTTTAGTGACTATACGTCTTTATTTATTAAGTCATGGGAGCATTAAAACTCTTTACTCATTTCTTCGTCATATCTCCTAAATTTCGTCTAATGAAGCTACATCGAGGAACGGGTCAACGGTCGTAAACCTACCTGCACTCGACTCAACTCCATTTTCGAAATAAAACTGGCAAAAAAAAAAATAAAAATGCCAAAAGAAATATAATGAATTCCTCAAAAGTTAGAGAAATTGACAAGGTTGCGTTTTCTTGAAACTTTAGTGACAAATTTTGAGTTACATATACGCCGATTAAATAATTGCCCCATTCTTGATCTGGAACAACTTCTCAAACTGGAGGGGCGGAAAAACAAGTCCCCTTCAGCAATCCCTGTCGCTCCCGAGCAAGAAGGGAGGGTGGGTGATGGCTAACACTCGTCCACCATCCATCCATGTGGTTACGGTATTTCTCCTGTAATTCAACTTGTGCTATAAAAGCAACAGTCAACTTTCTACAACTCCTCTACACATTTATTTCAATTCTTAAAGAAAACTGTAAATGGGTCCTCCAAACAAATCCCATTAAAACAGACATTACGAAAACTAAACCGATTCCATTATTCTCATTTCTCCTAACGTGAGCATTAGAACGATGGGCTATTCTCAGTTCCATCGCCTATGCAAACTGTAATTCGAGGCGTCTGTGTTCTCACCTATCACCTAAACATTTAATAATAAGATAATAAATACACTTCTCTCCCGTCACTAATGACTCTCAACACCCTAATAATAATTCCCAATAATGATAATAAGTATCAAAACAGGAGATGTCAGCATCCCGATCTCTGTTTTAGGGCAACTAAATAACATTGTTGGGCGCTTCCATCTCGCAGTCAGTAAATTTCCTTTATTATTCTCCTCTCGTTTAAACACATACTCGCATCCCTCGAGATGCGATCGGGTGCGTCATCCAATCCCACCATTTTGACAGTTCTACTCTATTCTCTAATTCTTCCTCACCTATTTTAATTATAGTTTGATTATTTCGTAAAGGAACAATCATCATAGCCTCTTGATTTCCTCTAGCGTGATTAACGACTACGGAATCACGAGGTGATATTCTAACCCAATCTTCCTCATTGACAGGTCCTCTACTCCTTAAATTAAATCTGTGTGGAGGGCGAGCAGGCTCCTCTTGTCTCACTGGCTCCACAGGGGGTGGAGGTATAACATTACCTCTAGGTATCTGCCAATTCCTATGCCAATACGTGAGATTGTCGATAGGAGGGTGAAAGGTTTCTATTTCTAGCTCTGGTCTATGTTCAGACTCAAGATTTTGAGAAGATTGATTCTCTGTTTGTCTTTGCATTCTATGCGCTGGTTTAAGTCTATTGGCGTGAACCAACTGTTTATCATGTCCATTGACCTCTTGTATAATGAAATTCACTGGAGACAACTGTCTCACTATTTCATATGGCCCTTTAAAATTATCAGCTAACTTTTTTGTTAAGCCTCTTTTGACTAAAGGTGAATGTAAATAAACATAATCACCAACTTTAAAGGCATAAGCTCGCTGCTTAGGGTCATGATAACTTTTTCGTTTTTGTTGCTGCTCTTCGAGAGTTTTACTCACTATCTCGTAGGCATTTTGCAGTCTAAGTACAGCTTCATGAGCATAATTGTCATCTATATCATAAGTTACACGCCTGGGGGTCGTTAATATTTCTAACGGTAGAGTAGGCTCTCTTCCGTAGAATAAAAAGAAAGGTGTGAGTTTTCTAGGCACAAACATGTCTTGACCCAAAATTCCTTCACATTTAAGTGGTCATTGCTTCTCCCAAGCATAATATTCAATCATGTAATCTCGATCACCTAACTTCATAGCTACCTCATATGCTCCTTTAGTAGGAAATCCACATCCCATGATTCCCATAAGTTCTAGTTTAGGTTTTTCGATAGCTTTAATTATATGTCCCTTTTTCTTTAATGTATCAATCATTGTTTCTGACAATAACGTAACTTTACTTCCTGTATCAACAAGCATTTTTGTTTTAAAAGTTCCTATTAATGCCTCTACCATAATACAACTAACATTCTCTGATAAACGTTTTTTAATTTTTTCTCCTGTGTTCTCTGTTACACCTCCCCGTCTCGACCTCACTGAGCCGAGGAGGGTCCTGCCTCGTTTTTTGTTACCGTTTGTGGACTCACATTTCCCTTTTCCACTGTCCCCTTTTTCTATTTATTTCTCTTGCCTTTTTCCGGCAATCTTTTTCTATATGCCCTTTAAAATGGCAATATCTACAGATAATGTCTCTGGACTTGTTTGCATAACACTGTGTCGAAATATGCCCCAATTTTTGGCAATTATAACACCTATATTCTTTGAATGATCTATGCATTCCACCTCTTCCTCTCCCAACTGCTGTGTTATTTGATTCTCATCTCTCAAGCTCACTTTTTCTTCGCTCTCCCTCTCCTCGTCCCCTTTCCGACTCTTTATTTTGTTGTCCCACGATCTTTTTTATAGTTTCCTCTATTTTTACTCCAATATTACGTTCTACTCTATCCATTAATTTTTCCTCTAACTCTGTATCTGTTAACATATTTATCATTACCGCTTTCCCTTTTACTCTTTTCTCTGCCTCTTCAATACTCTCAGCCGCCTTAACTGCTTCATCCCAGTTTCTAGGGTTCATGTACACCATTCCCTTTTGAATATGCAGTAATAATCCTGCAATAAATCTTTCTTTCGATCGATTCGCCATTAATTCTCTCCCGTATTCTCTTTTAGCTTCCTGGACTGGTCCTTCACCTTCAACCGGCATCAATAGACGTTTGTCTAAAGCTTGAAGTCTTGTTGCAAATTGCAACACACACTCATTCCTCTCCTGATGACATTCCAAGAACAATCGTTCATTTTTATCCGGAGTAGGACGTGAAAATCTCGCAATCATTATTCTTTTAAAATCTTGATATGTGTCTACACCGACCATATCCTCGCTTTCTCGGGCATAATATAATGCCTCACCTGCTAAACGAACTCTTACCATAGCTAAGGTAATACCTGGTTCCCAATGACCTGCTGCTGCTATTTCTTCCGCTCTACGAAAAAATTCTGTGACGCTCTGACTCCCGTCAAACATTGGGATCTCTACATAAAGACCCAGCAATTGTACGTTCGCCTTTACGTGCACATCTCCCATAGCACCTTCTCCCTCTACGTTCCCGTCTGCATCTCTGTTTGCCATCATGATAATAAAAAGAAATCCCCAATAGCTTATAACAAAAATCTTAATGTTACTAATCTTACCCACTAAGTAAGCAAGATCCAAAAGACTTTAAAATACTATAAATTGTCGCAATTAATTATTTTACCCAAAGCAAAATTGTAAGGATAACTTCCTTTTTAACGCTCTCTATTTCCCACCGTTTCTCCAAACACTTTTCAAAATATCAATATTTAAACCCAAATCCTGTCGCAACTGCGCCAAATGTACGGGTCCCAGACCCTAATTAATGCCGTTGTCTGCGTCATTAAAAAGCATTATTTAAAACACCAATTTTAGTTAGAATCTGGTCCGCCCTTCCGTTTGTAATAATAAACGGGTAGCCGAGTTCAATTTGGTCCGACCCGGTCGTGAAAGTGCACCGGGGTTTATATTGTTATGAAAACGATGTCTGGAGAAACAATTGGAACGAGATTTTTCTTATAAAAACACAACTTTATTCTACAATGAAAATATTATATACAGTTAATAAAATTATCAAATCTCCAAAGGTAAGTTTTAATCAGAATGGATTATTAAATTACTACACACTCTTTATAATAAATTCTTCCATCTTTTAATAATTAAAATATCTGAATTCTACTTTTATCAACTTCAGTTATAATGTTACTGGTTAAATTCTCAAACTTTTATAATTGACATTATTCTTTTTCAAAAGCTTCCTTAATACTCTTTTAATTATTTTACAAAGTAGTTTCTGTGACCATGTGATATGACAAATGAGAAAAAGAATGCGCACCATTACCCTGTCTTCTCGTCGTCTCCATTGTCGCTCGTTGCTCGCTGCGTTGAGTGGCGGGGGGTGGCGTGATTTCTTCTTGTCGGGCTCCGCAAAAGTTTTTTAACTAACATTAGGCTTAAGTCATAACAATACTTATAACAATAGTTATTTTTTTATTTGATCTTTGGTAGGGAAATAAAACTGCTTCTATCTAAAGGTAGTTTTCTAGTGAAAGTGTTTCATTCTAAAACAGCATACGACTTTTTCATGGTTTGCCTCATCTTCTCCCAACTTTCAGACAAACTCATAGAACATCAACCTCTCTGTAGATCTCGCAATCAACTGCTACTATCATCTGCTTCTATCAACTGCTTAATGTCCCTCAAAAAAAATTGTAAAGGAACGCCGCTCACTGACGGTAAAATAATCATTGCTGATTGGTCAAAAAATGTAATAGATGCTCAAGAATTGATAGACACGGCACAGAGCTCGCTATTCAGGAGGAGGGGGGGTTTCAGGGTGAAAAGACTATCTCCACTCAACTCGACAGAGCTAACTGTAAATTAATGCCGCTGTCAACCAACTCCGATGATAAACAATCTGTATGTTCCGGTTAAAACATTAAAACTATTTTAACGGTTTCAATTATAATCTGTTTTATAACAAAAGTTATAAAATCGTCCCAAACTGTTAATAATCTGCACCAGAGATTATCATTGTTCTTAAAAGTTAGAACAATACAAACAGAGGGGTGCGGGTCGCCACAATATCTTAAAAATAAACACATGAAAACGCTTAGAATTAATAGAGTAAATGCAAAATCAGAAAAAAGTTTTTTAAATGCTCACAATAGATGGACCTCTGTCGTCTTTCCACTCTGTCTCAATAGTCTGCTAACTCTCTATTATCTCCAGTTACTGATCATATATAAAGATTTTCAAGAAATTGTTAACAACTCTCTTACTGAGAACTCTCTTTTCTGAGAAAAGCCTGAATAACAGGAATACTATGCATTGTTACAAATTGAAATTTATCTATATTGCACAAACATTACAGTTGTCACAGAATGACATCACCGTAATTCGTGATGTCATCCACCATTACCGAACTCGTATCTTCCATCGAATGAAAGCGGAAGGTGGATATCAAAAGCGAGGAGACGTCGACAGCAGAAACACGCAGGAAGAGCCAATCAACGAGAGCTGCGAGAGATTTATCGAGACCGGGATAAAGAGAAGATTCGTTGCATTCGTAATAATGGAGTGAGCGGAACTTGATCTAAGCAAGGAGCTTGGAAGACGGGTAAGGACTCTTTTAGCCATAAGGAGAGAGAAAAAAGCTAATGAAAAAAGGCTTCCGATACGGCCAGCGTCCCAGTCTTCAAAAACAGAGAGCAAGGCGACAGGGGCATCGAACGCATGAGCTCCCGCCATTACGAAGCCGCCAGCGTCGCAAGACGTCAGCTCGAGCGAGAGCAAGCTAAGTTCCGGCAGTTCTGTGAATACTCCTTATTTGTCGTCCTGGTCATTGAAATGCAAAGCATCCGTACAGTTGAGTGAACAATTTCACGTAGACCGTGATTTATGCATTGTTTCCCGGAGCTCGGTTCCAGTGAGCTATGGGTCCTATCGAGGGTGATAGGGCTGTGGCCTTTCGGCATTGAAGCCTATCTCGACCGCTACATCGGTTTTACATTGATAAATAATAGAGTTTATTGTAATACATGAGTTACGAGTGTGCTGGTGATTCTTAGCATCGAAGAGCTTGAATGAATTAATAGCGGATTGACCGTTGTGTGTTATGTTAAATAATAACCCAATTTTAGCTATTCGTCAGCTCTTGAAGCATTAAAGCTATGTCTGGTGGCGCCGGCAGTGTACACGTTAGATTGATATGGGAGGTTTTGCGCCAGTGAATGAAGTGCAAGGGTGGTTTATCCTATATTTAGTATTCAACTAAAGTCTGCTAATTCATCCCATGGATTTATGTGCTAGTGTGGGATGAGGGGGTGATTTTAAGCTGTTAAGGTAAGTACTTATGTCACATAACTAATACGTTGATCTTATTGTGGTTATCAATTCGAATCTTTTTAATGACTTTATCCGGACTGGACATTAAACATTTTTAGTGTATACTTTTGTGATTCTGAACATTAAGACTCTCGTGTTTATGCTGTGCAATGTTGTATGTTTCTGGATGGTTGTAGTTTAAAGCCATTATCCTAAATTTAGGGACAGGACATAGAACTAAGACAAGCCAGTAGCACTTAGCTTTGTAGAATTGCGGTGTACCAAGAAACCAGTGTTCAATTGGTTAATTTCCCTTGTATTAATAGTATGCAAGTGTTTATATTCAAACGTGAATTTATGTGTTGATTATAATTATTTATGTAATAGAATAATATGATTTATGATCTGAATATTAGCATATATATGTATTTTGGACCTGACTTTATTCAACATCAAGTTTAAAAGTGTTATTTGTTTTATTTGTTGTAGTTACGTTACATTCTTTTAGACATGATTGTTTGTACTAAATCAGAAGTATCTTGTTTCGTTTATGCCTTTTGAACGTAAGTTAATATTATATTTTTGTCCTATCAGGTTGACAGGTTGTGCTTATTTAAGTTATCTTTATGAAACTTTATCATGTTTACAAATTTTGCGTCCTCTGTCTGTGTTATATACTTTCCACTGCGTACTCTCTTAAAATCAAACACATGACAGAGGCGATACGTGATACGATCATTGATTTCCCATTTTGTGGTACGATCATTGTGCTGGAGCGTTAAGGAAAAAAAATGTTTTATTGGGTTTTTCCCCCAGTTGTGCTCAGATTTTCATCATCAATGACGGGGTGTTAAGTGAAGTGTTACAGTTCGGTGGCTATTTCCTGTGCTGCTTTTGGTGTTTGTGCTCAAGTGGTGGGTTGGATTGATTAGGTGCAAGGTTGTTAGTGTGACGTTATACCAAGTGCTTCACGCAATTCTGTTACTGGAGGTTTCAGTAATTGAGACGGCACGACATTTGGGGTCCGTGTGTGTTGATCTTCATATAAGACGAAAAGGAAAGAAATTATTTAACGTCTTCTAGATTTGACGACAAAGTGTTTTCGGAAAAGTGTTTCGGTGCAGTGCTTTTGGCGTTGGTGAATTATAGTGCAACAAGAAAGTCTGTGCGACGATTTATAAAAATAGCAAGTCCTTCTGTTGTGCAGTGTTTCTTATACAAAAAGAAGGGGAAAAAAGAGTGGTTGTGTTAGTGGTTTAAGTGAGAGGCTGTGCATTTGAAGTGCTTCGTGGATTTGGAAGCACTTAAGATGACCAGTAAGATAGAAATCTCACGGATTGCTGAGCTAAAGGAGTCAGCGTTTTGAAACATGAGCATTGACAATTTTAATAACCGCTTCTGGAATTCGGCAGCCAATCGTGGCCTTGTCGGAAAAAGACAAGACGACCATGGATTTGAACGCCTTCTCGCAGACCTTAAGGGAATCCGGGCCAAGCAGTTTGGAGGAAGTCACCGCATCAGTAATACGACCTGAGGAGGGAACAGAATCGGAAAATCGGAACGAGGGAACAGTGGCAGTCAACCAAGCTATATTGGGCTCATAGCATTTACCACGGCGGATCGGGAGGCCCAATATCCTCCAAGAATAAAAAAAGAAAGGATTAAATCCAAAAAGCAGAGTAAGAATACGCCTGGTAACATTAAAGTTGATATGGTAGAGCCACCAATATTCTTGGTGCCAAAAGCTGAGGATGACAATGTGGACTCACATAGTGTGAAGTTAGACGTGAAGAGGAGAGAAGAGACATCAGTCTCTGAATTGTCATATAATGAGGCAGAGCTAGCGCAATATGATGCAGAGCCCCATTCTGAGTACAGCTTCAGTAAGAAGGAGCAAGCCAGTGTGGATCTTATTTTAAAATACGGTGACTAAGCCTAGGTGAACAGGCTTGGGTGTCTTATGGAATTGGTGAGAGCGGATCATATAGATCAAGAGCTCTTCATGGCAAGTGCGATTGAGATGGTTCAACAATGCTTAGAGGACATCTCTTCTAATCGGCTACAGAAAAATAGCAGTACTTCGATAGAGGAGAGGAATGATATCACATCAGCTTTATAGAATACTAGCAGAGAACCCAGCATTGCCCGCGATAATTACGCATGTAGGTAAACAGCTAAATTAAACCTCCAAATTGGGTAAATAATAACACAATCACTACAATATCGAATGAAGGGACTATCCATTCGAAGAAAAATCCAAAAGACAGGAATTTACCTCTTCACTGATAAAATCTATTCTAGGTGATATACCGGGACTTGATTTACCGAAAAAAAATTTTTAAAGGCTCACAATGGATGGACCTCTCCAAGGTAGCCTTCTAGTCTAAATAATTTTTTACGCACGTAATCTTACTTTAGATGTACACTTGATGTTGTTGCAATTTCCTTTCTTCTTTCGATGTCTTGAAGAAAAAATTGGCCAATCATCACTTTGTGTAGTCTAGCGGTTGCTGATTCTTCCATTTGCTCAATACAGCACGGAGCTAAAGGAGTGCTTCCTCTGTCGTCTTTCACTCTTTCTCAATAGTCTGCTAACTCATTATCTCCAGTTACTGATCATTTTTAAAGATTTTCAAGAAATTGTTAAGTACTAAGAATTCTATTTTTCTAAGAAAAGCCTGAATAACAGGAATTCTATGCATTGAATTCTATATTGCACAAACTTTGCTTTACATTGTTGATCATAGGACATATATTGTTGATCCTTGAATAGTGAATTGACCATTGTGTGCGTTATGTGAAGTTTTGTGCCAGTGAATGCGGTGCAATGTTGGTTTATATTTATTTAGTGTTCAACTAAAGTCTGCTTAGTCATCCCACGGATTTTTGTGCTTGTGTAGGATGAGGGGGTGATTTTAAGCTGTTAAGGTGTTATTTTTGTGTGTACTTATGTCATATAACTAATACTTTGATCTTATTTTGGTTATCAATTCGAATGTTTTTAATGACTTTATCTGGACTGGACATTAAACAATTTTAGTGTACCTTTGTGATTCCGAACATTAAGACTCTCGTATTTATGCTGTGCAATATTGTATGTTTCTGGATGGTTGTAGTTTAAAGCCATTATCATAAATTAAGGGACAGGACATTTGACCTAAGAGTGGTCGGTAAGACTTAGCTTTGTGGAATTGCAATGTACCAAGAAACCAGTGTTCAAATGGTATTGGTTAATAACCTTTGTTTAAGCATTTTGAATTTATAGTATGCAAGTCTTTATATTCAAACGCGAATTTATGTGTTGATTATAATTATTTATGTATCTAAGTAACAGAATAATGGTTTATCTATGGTTTATATGAATATTATTAGCAAGTTTATTATTATTTTTGTACTGACTTTATTCAAAGTCAAGTTTCAAAGTGTTATTTGTTGTAGTTACATAACATTCTTTTAGACACGATTGCTTGCACTAAATCTGAAGTATCTTGTTTTGTTTTTGCCTCTTGAACATAAGTTAATATTACATTTTTGTCCTATCAGGTTGATAGGTTGTGCTTATTTAGGTTATCTTTATCAAACTTTATCATATTTACATATTTTGCGTTCTGTGTTTGTGTTATATACTTTCCACTGCGTACTCTCTTAAAATACATATTCAAACACATGACAACCTTGCATTGTTGGTGATGAGATATATATTGTCGATCCTTGTAGAGTGTTGGTGCATTGCGTGTTGACACCATTGTTGATGCCAATTGTTGCCCAAACTTTACCTTGCATTGTTGGTCATGAGATATTGTTCATTAATATGCCTTACCATAAATATGAATATCCATTTTTTATCAATGATTAATAGGTTTTCAAAATCTGAAGTAGACAGTGACTTTGCTCATGGTATGAAGGTCAAGTATGCAAAATTTCATCAAGATCGGAATAAAACTATAGATTTGTATAAGAAACAAACTCGCAAACCCACAAACAAACAAACATCTTTCTTTATATATATGAAGAAAGACTAGCATAGGACCCAGCCTTGCCCGGGAAAAATACGCTTGTAGGTAAACAGAACAACCTAAAAAAGTTGAATAAATCTCGAAATTGGTCAAATATGCCTTTACAAACTCAATCACTACAATATAAAGTGAAGGGACTAACCATTCTCAGAAAAATCCGAAAGACGGGAAATTATCTCTTCACTGAAGAAATCCATTCTAGGTGATATACCGGGACTTGATTCACCGATAAAAAAATTTTTAGAGGCTCACAATGGATGGACCTCTCCAAGGATGCTTTTTAGTCTAAATACTTTTTTACTCACGTCATCTTACATAGATGTACACTTGATGTAGTTGCAATTTCCTTTTATCTTTCCATGTCTTGAAGCAAAAATTGGCCATTCATCACTTTGTGTAGTCTAGCGAACGCCAGTTCTTCTATTTATTTGTTTACCATTTGCTTAATACAGCACGGAGCTAAAGGAGTGCTTACTGTATCGTCTTTCACTGTTTCTCAATAGTCTGCTAACTCATTATCTCCAGTTACTCAACAATTTCTTGAAAATCTTTAAAAATGATAAGTACTAAGAATTCTCTTTTCTAATTAAAGCCTGAATAACAGGAATTCTACGCATTGAATTCTATATTGCACAAACTTTCCCTTTTCATTGTTGGTCATGAGACATATATTGTTGATCCTTGCATAGTGTTGGTGCATTGCGTGTTGACACCATTGTAGATACCTATTGTTGGACAAACTTTTATTTGCATTCTTGGTCATGAGATATATATTGTTGGTACGTGCAGAGTGTTTGTGAATTGCGTGTTGATGCCATTGTTTATACTTACTGTTGCAAAAACTTTGTCTTGCATTGTTGGTCATGAAATATTTCTCATTAATATGCTCTGCCATAACCATGAATATCGATATTTTATCAATAATTATTATTTTTTCGAAATCTGAGGTAGACAGTGAACTTCCTCATGCTTTGAAGGTCACGTATGCGAAATTTTATGAAGAATGCATAAAACTGTAGATTTGTATAAAAAACAAACAAACAAACAAACATAAAGAAGGATGTTTGTTTGTTTGTTTGTGGATTTGTGGGTTTGTTTGAGGGTTTGTTTGTTTTTTATAATGAATGGATATTTATAAGAGAAAAGGACGAGATACAAAAACCCTGGAATGCAATAAATAGTTAATAAATACAACTGAAAAATAAAATAATAATTAACAAATAACAAAATAATAAATATATAAGTATAATCAAAATAAAACTAAAAAATCAAATAATTATATCAAAAAATCAAAAAATCAAATTTTTTAATTTTATTTGATTTTTTAGTTTTATTTTGATTACACTTATATATTTATTATTTTGTTATTTGTTAATTATTATTTTATTTTTCGGTTGTATTTATTAACTATTTGTTTTTTATACAAATTTATAGTTTTATTCCGATCTTAATAAAATCTTAACGTCCCTGTCTACCTCAGATTTCGAAAAAATAATAATTATTGATAAAAAATCGATATTCATGGTTATCGCAGGGCATATTAATGAGAAATATCTCATGACCAACAGTGCAAGACAAAGTTTTTGCAACAATAAGTATTAACAATGGTAACAACACGCAATTCAGCAATAACAATGAGCACAAAATTATTCAAATAATTGTAACAATGATGATGCAATGACAGAACATTCGTTTCCAAGAATTAATAATAATGAACAGGAAATGGATATAATAGACGATATAGATAGGGCAGTCTCTCTCGATGAGGCAAAGGAGGTACATGTATCTTCCTTTAGCTCCCTAACAAGAGTTCAGACGATTGGGAAAAGTGTGTGTATGTGTTTCTTTGTGTGTGTGTATGTGTTTCTTTGTGTGTGTGTGTGTGTGTATTTACCTACAAGCGTATAGAGAACATTCTCAAAAAATTAAATTATAACTCCCAATAACCCAATCAATACAACAAATAGATAAGATACTATCTATTCTACGAAAAATACAGTAAACAGGAAGTCTAGGTGATATACGGGGATTTTATCTATACTCCTCTTGACTTGTCTCACCTCTGCGGAGCATCACCAGATACTTCAGACTCAATTTTTTCTTGCACATGACATAGAAGCTCTTACACCCTCTTGCTCTATTCGAAACTCCCATCGCTCAAATGAATCATACGCCCGTATAGTTTTTCTGTTTCAGTTGCAGAGTTTCTCTGACCAATACTCGTTCTTTCTCTTTCCTTTATAGACACGTAAATTTTTGCCAGTCGTCTGCACGTTTGATAGGGAGCTCAAGGGAGAAACGCGTGACTCCAATGCCTCTTCTATAGACGCTGCTTTTTTATGTCCTGTCACTGCATAATCACCTTATGCTCATTTCTTGGAAAAGATCGTTCACTCTTCGCTTTATCGGTATCTCAGTTTCCAAAATATACACTTTCTCACAGAATATAGTCAAAATATATTTTTATGAAATGTTTTGATCTGCAGTGCTACCAAATGAGCCAGGTGATAACCATGGCATGGTTCGGATTTTTTCTTTTTTGGAATTTACAGGTGATAACCATGGATTTTACAGTAAAAAGTCTTAAATAAAATTGAAAAACAATTTTTTTACAGGCTTACAATGGATGGACCTCTCCAAGGATGCCACTGCTAGTCTAAATAATTTCTTACTCTCGTAATCTTACTTTAGATATACACTTGATACTGTTGCAACTCCCAATCATCACTTGATGTCTTAAAGCAAAATTGGCTATTCATCACTTTGTGTTGTCTAGCGGTCCTCAGAGCTGAATGCGCTGTTCGACCACTAACTGATAGGTTAGATGCTATAGCCAAAGCAATTTGATTTCTTTGGCGAATCTCAGCCCGCAAAATATTTATCAGAAATGTTTTTCCAGTTCCCCCTGGTGCTTCAAGGAAACAAATGCCACCATTTCCATCCTGAATGAGAATTAAAACAGGCTTGCCCCTGGTCTGAGACTAATAGGGATCTATTCTTTTCAAGCAAAAGCTGGAGAGCATTAATGTCATAGTTCCTTTCCTTCCAAAAATCCGTATCCAGGACATCTTGACCATTTCGATTCGGCACCTTTAGCCCAAGCTGCAAGAGACTTTTGCCATTAATAGAGATACATTTGTCCTCAAGAAGTTTAAGCGCCTGTTCCATTATTCCCACTTTATAACCTGAGTCAATGATTGGGTTAGCTCTTTGCACCTCTCTGAGAATGTCTTCACTTAAATTTTCTTTATATTTATCCCAACGACACTGTGGATTTGATGGAGCGCACGTCGTGATTATAATTGCAAAAAGACTCCTGAGTTGCATTGGGAAACACATGGCAGATGCCTCTGCCAATGTCGTGTCCCAGCGTTGATCGTTTTCAAGCAATCCGTATTTCTGACATGATATTCTATAGCTTTCACACACGTGTCCCTCGAAGGTTTTAAGATCATTAAACGATGTGGGTTCCCGCTTAACATGAAGCAACATTCTCAGATAGTAGCAACATGAAGCAACGTGAAGCAACATTCACATTGCTGGGATGAACTGCGTAGACACGGCCAATGGCGTCAGTTGTGCATATGTCGGTTTGACATAGAACTTGGGCTCCCTTCTTCCTCCTGCAGAAAAATTTGCGTTCTGAGTTCCAGGTGTAGTACTTTGGTACATCGACATAGAGTAATGTCTTTGCAAATGGATCTTGCTGGCAGAACTGGAAAAACGCTGTTAATATAGTGTTTGGAGACATTTTCACTCTCTCTTGAGCATTCTTTTCCGTAAAGTATACTCTAAGAAAACGCTTAAGTGGACAACCGTTGGGTATCGTTCGTGGATTTGTAAATTTGAGAGGCGCCAAATAGCCTCATTACTGCTAATATTACTCCGCAATTGGTACTGAGTCACTTCATCCACCGCATTTTCATTGGTTAACCAGAAAACAGCCATGTCACTGTCATTCCCCTAACTATTCCTTGCATTGTTGGTCATGCTGTATTTCTTATTAATATGCCTTGCCATAACCATGAATACCAAGTTCATTAAATAATTATTATTTTTTCGAAATCTGAAGTAAACAGTGACCCTCGTTAGAAGGTCAAGTATGCCAAATTTCATCAAGAAGAAAAAAACTGTAGTTTTGTATAAGAAACAAACCCACAAACAAACCCACAAACAAACAAACAAACCCACATACATCTTTCTTTATATATATGGAGGACTAGCAGAGGTACCCGACATTGCCCAGGATAATTACACTTGCATTTAAAGAGAAGAATCTCAAAAAATTAAATTATAACTCCCAACTGGCTAAATAATATCTCAATCAATACAACACAGAGCAGAGGGACTATCCATTCTATGAAAAATACGAAAAACAGGAATTCTTGGTGATAATCCCGGCATGGCGCAGAACTTTATTTTTGGATTAAATTTTGCAGTATCTTAAAAATATACACAGATAAACGCTCAGAATAATTTCTTACTCACATAATCTTATTTCAGATATACAATTGATGCTGTTGCAATTCCCAATCTTCTCCTGATGTCTTAAAGCAAAACTTGGCCATTCATCACTTTGTGTAGTCTGGTGATCGCCGATTCTTCTATCTACTTGCTTACGATTTGCTCAATACAGCACAGAACTAAAGCAGTGCTTCCTCTGTCGTCTTTCCACTCTTTCCCAATAGTCTGCTAAATCTCCATTATCTCTAGTTACTGATCATTTTTAAAAAGTTTCAAGAAATTCTTAAGTAGTAAGAAATCTTTTTTTCTAAGAAAAGCCAGAATAACAGGAATTCTATGCATTGTTACAAAAGGAATTTTTTCTATATTGCCCAAACCTTCCTTGCATTGTTGCTCATAAGATATATAAGACTGTTGGTCCGTGCACAGTGTTTGTGAATTGCGTGTTGGTAGCATTGTTGATACCTATTGTTGCACAAACTTTGCCATGCATTGTTAGCCATGAGATATTTCTTATTAATATGCCCTGCCATAACCATGAATATCGATTTTTTACCCACAATTATTATTTTTCTGAAATCTGAGTTAGACAGTGTCCTTCCTCATAGTTTGAAGGTTAAGTATGCAAAATTTCATCAAGATCGGAATAAAACTGTAGATTTGTATTCAATACACACAAACAAACCCACAAACCCACAAACATCCTTCTTTATATATATAGATTCTTGGAATCGATCGTTCTATCATCGCATTATCAACATTTCAGTTTCCTAAATATACACTTTCCCACAGAATATAGTCAAAATGTATTTTTATGAAATGTTTGGATCGGATGGGCTTCCAAATAAGCTAGGTGATAACATCCCGGGCGTAGCTCGGACTGTTTTTATGATTAAATTTTGCAACACCTTAAAAATAACCACACATGAAGACGCTTAGAAATAATATAGTAAAAATAATAATGAATATTCAGAGAAAAAACGTAAAAATAATAATGAATATTTTTGCACAAACGTTTCCTTGCATTTTTGGTCATGAGATATTTCTCATTAATATGCCTTGCCATAACCATGAATATCGATTTTTTATCGATTTTATTATTTTTCCGAAATCTGAGGTAAACAGTGACCTTCCTCATGCTTTGAAGTTCAAGTATGCAAACTTTGCAGTATCTTAAAAATAAACACATGAAAACGCTTAGAATTTATACAGTAAAAATTCTTAAAAAAAAATTAAAAAAAAATTTTTTTACAGGCTTACAATGCATGAACCTCTCCAAGGATGCCACTGCTAGACTAAATAATTTCTTACTCACGTAATCTTACCTTAGATATATACTTGATACTGTTACATTTCCCAATCTTTTCTTTATGTCTTAAAGCAAAACTTGGCTATTCATCACTTTGTGTTGTCTAGCGGTCCTCAGAGCTGAATGCACTGTTCGACCAGTAACTGACAGGATAGATGCTATAGCCAAAGCAATTTGATTTCTTTGGCGAATTTCAGCCCGCAAAATATTTATCAGAAATGTTTTTCCAGTTCCCCCTGGTGCTTCAAGGAAACAAGTACCACCATTTCCATCCTGAGTGAGACTTAAAACAGGCTTGCCTCTGGTCTGAGACTAATAGGGGTCTATTCTTTTCAAGAAAAAGCTGGAGAGCATTAACGTCATAGTTCCTTTCCTTCCAAAAATCCGTATCTAGGACCTCTGGACCATTTCGATTCGGCGCATTTAGCCCAAGTTGCAAGAGACTTTTGCCATTAAGAGAGATACATTTGTCCTCAAGAAGTATAAGCGCTTGTTTCATTGTTCCCCCTATATAACCTGAGTCAATGATTGGGTTAGCTGTTTTGCCTCTCTGAGAAGGTCTTAAATTTTCTTTATATTTATCCCAAAGGTACTGTGGATTTGATGGAGCGCACGTCATGATCATAATGGCAAAAAGACACCTGAGTTGCATTGGGAAACACATGGCAGATGCCTCTGCCAATGTCGTGTCCCAGTGTTGATCGTTTTCAAGCAATCCGTATTTCTGACATTATTCGCTATAGCTTTCACACACATGTCCCTAGAAGGTTTTAAGATCATTAACTCTGATAGGACAGGAAAAATTTTGATCAAAAATGGGAAAATTGCGCTAATTTATTCAAAAAATTTTTCTAGCCAAAGTATATCTATTTATGGCGAATTTTTTTGTATAGTTTTTATTGATGTTTAGGCCACTATATAAAACAGTATATTTTATATTATGTGCATAATTTATTTTTAAAAATAACTCTGAAAAATACAAATATGAGTAAAGAAAAATTAATCTTGTTTTAATGAATTTTTAGAAAAAAAACGAAAATTATTTTCAGTTAGTAAGTTAGGCCGAAAATGTGAAGTATTTCATTGTCTGTATAAGAATTAAAAAATAATTAAGAAATTTTATTTATTATCAATGTTATGAATTTTTTTTCATTACTATGTGGAGATTCCTTGGTTTGAAGTTGGCACCATGATGTAATTTAATGCTAGTTGACGTAATCGCGTAGATCTAACTACAACCAATCAAAATCCAGGCCTTGCCTCTATCCACCAGAGAACTCTTGAGAATGTGATTTTATGTGCATTTTATACAAAAAATAGCACTTGTAAATTGCATATATGCTAAAATAAAATTTAATATTCATTTATTATTACAAAATTTGTATTATTTTTTATAAAATTCAATGACATGTGTTTATAAACATGAAAATTCATATAGTAACAAATGAATACTGTTTACATTTTCAAATGAAGCTAATTGAAAATGAATTTATGTGCGAATTTTAAAAAATCATTTTGAAGTCATTTTGGATATTGTAAATATAATTTTACAATATATTTTAATTTAAAATTAAAAGCATTTATTAGAATTTGGTGCATAAAAGAAAAACAATTTTTTGGTTCAATTGATGTTTTGCATATATACTAGTCCATTTACTAGTATTTACTAGTCCACATCCAAATTATAAGTCTTAACGTGACGTGAACAATTCTTTATAAAGTAAACAATAAACGGATAAAAACAAAATTACATTCCAACCTTCTAAGCATTGAAGCGGCCCTGCAGAGGAGGAGGAGGGGGGGGGCGATTTGCGGAATGCATTCTGAAATGACGTCATCATGGCGGCAGTAACACCTAATTGTTGTGAATCCGCCTAAATTTTACTTTATTTCTATTTTCTAAATTCATTTTATGAATTATCAATATACTTAAAATAAAGACTAGACTCTGAGGAATAAAATAAAAAGTTCCCTATACACAACTGCAATAACAATCTCGCAATTTGGCGCGAAAATTCAACTTCGCAAAATCGAAAACAAAGAGGGCACTAAAATTACAAGGATGAAGTAAAGTTAAGATAAAAAATTCTTTATATATATTTATGCAGAAAAACTTGTATGGAACAATTAAGGAAGGTAGAAAATTTCATAAAAAGCAGGTTTTTATTAAGTAGAGAGTAAATATATTTTAAAATGAAGAAGTATGTAATGGGTATATAAGATCGATGTTTAGCTTGTAACATCCACGCCTGTTCATTATAAATTATTTATAATAAATACAATATCCCATTCTCTAGGCTAATTATACTGTATCATTAAAGAGAACGGTTTCCTGTATAGAATACAGTAATTTTCGTTTTCTTAGACTGAATGATTAAAAAGATAAACATTTTTATTTCTGACTATATTATAAAAACGAGTAAAAGTGCCATGTGGCACTCGAGCATCCCAAAAAGGTTAAATGATATCGGTGCTCGCTCAACATGAAGCAATATTCTCAGGTGGTAGCACTCAGGATTGCTGGGATGAACTGTGTAGACACGGCCAATGGCATCAGTTGTGCATATGTCGGTTTGACTTAGAACTTGGGCTCCCTTCTTCCTCCTGCAGAAAATTTGCGTTCTAAGTTCCAGGTGTAGTATTTTATACATCGACCTAGAGTAATGTCTTTGGAAATGGATCTTGCTGGCACAACTGGAAAAACGCTGTTAATGTTGTGTTTGGAGACATTTCCACTCTCTCTTGGGCATTCTTTTCTGTAAAGTATACTCTAAGTAAACGCTTAAGTGGACAACCGTTGGGTATCGTTCGTGGATTTGAAAATTTAAGAGGCGCCAAATAGCCTCATTACTGCTAATATATCTCCACAATTGGTACTGAGTCACTTCATCTACCGCATTTTCATTGGCGAACCAGAAAACGGCCATGTCACTGTCATTCCCCAAACTATTCCTTGCATAGTTGGTTATGCGATATTTCTCATTAATATGCCTTGTCATAACCATGAATACCGAGTTATATTAAATAATTATTATTTTTTCGAAATCTGAGGTAGACGGTGACCTTCCTTCTCGTTAGAAGGTCAAGTATGCCAAATTTCATCAAGATCGGAAAAAAACTGTAGATTTGTATAAGAAACACACCCACAAACAAACCAACAAACCCAAAAAGAGGTTTTAATTATAACTCCCAACTGGCTACATAATATCTCAATCAATACGACACAGAGCAGAGGGACTATCCATTTAATGAAAAATACAAAAAAACAGGAATTCTTGGTGATAACCCCGGCGTGGATCAGAACTTTTTTTGGATTAAATTTTGCAGTATCTTAAAAATAAACACAGAAAAACGCTCAGAATTTATACAGTAAAAATTCCTAATGAAAATTCAAAAAAATATTTTACAGCCTGACAATGGATGGACCTCTCCAAGGATGCCACTGCTAGTCTAAATAATTTCTTACTCACGTAATCTTACTTTAGAGATACAATTTATGCTGTTGCAATTCCCAATCTTCTCTTGATGTCTTGAAGCAAAAATTGGACATTCATTACTTTGTGCAGTCTAGCGGTTGCCAATTCTTCTATTTACTTGCTTACCATTTGCTCAATACAGTACGGGGCTAAAGGAGTGCTTCCTCTATCATCTTTCACTCTTTCTCAGTAGTCTGCTAACATATTATCTCCAGTTACTGATCATTTGTAAATGTTTTCAAGAAATTCTTAGGTAGTAAGAACTCTCTTTTGATAGGGTGCTCAAAGGAGTCACGCGTGACTACTGTGCTTCATCAATAGACGCTGCCTTATAATTGTTTTGTCTCTGCATCATTATTTTATGCTCATTATTAATAAATCTTGAATACGAACGTTTAATCACCGCATTATCAACATCTCAGTTTCCGAAATATATACATTCTGACAAAATATAGTCAAAATATACATGTACTTTTATGAAATGTTTGGATCTGATGTTCTACCAAATAAGCTAGGTGATAATGCGAGCGTGGCACGGACTTTTTTTTAATAAATTTTGCAATATCTAAAAAATAAACACATAAAAACGCTTGGAGTTAACACGGTAAAAATTCCTAATGAAAATACGAAATAAATTTTATCAAAGGCTCACAATGGATGAACCTCTCCAAGGATGCCACTGCTAGTCTAAATAATTTCTTATTCACGTAATCTTACTACAGATGGACAAATAACGTTGCTGCAATTCCACTTTTCTCTTGATGTCTTGAAGCAAAAACTTGGTCATTCTTCAGTTTGTGTAATCTAGCGGTCGTCAATTTTTCTATTTACTTGCTTACCATTTGCTCACTACAGCACGGAGCTAAAGGAGTGCTTCCTCTGTCTTTCCACTCTTTCTCAATAGTCTGCTAACTCTCCATTATCTCCAGTGACTGATCATTTTTTAAAAATTTTTAAAAATTGTTAATTACTAAGAACTCTCCTTTCTAAAAAAAGCCTGAATAACACGAATTCTATGCATTATTACAAATTCAACCTTATCTATAGTGAAAAAATTTTTCCTTTCGTTGTTGGTCATGAGATATAGATATTGTTGAACCGTACAGAGTGTTTGTGAATTGCGTGTTGATACCATTGTTGATACCTATTGTTGCACATACTTTGCCTTGCATTGTTAATCATGAGATATTTCTCATTAATATGCCTTGCCAGATATGGATTTTTTATCAATAGTTATTACTTTTTCGAAATCTGAGATAGACAGGGACCTTCCTATTGCTTCGAAGGCCATCTATGCAAAATTTCATCATGTTCGGAATAAAACTGTAGATTTTATAAGAAACAAACCTACAAACCCACAAACAAACATCCTTGTTCTATCTATCTATCTATCTATCTATCTATATATATATAAAGAAGGATGAGGGTTTGTTTGTTTGTTTCTTATAAAAATCTACAATTTTTTTCCGATCTTGATGCAATTTTGTATACAAAACCTTCAAAGCATGAGGAAGATCACTGTCTATCTCAGAATTCCCAAAAAAATAACTAATGATAAAAATTCGATATTCATGATTATGGCAAGGCATATTAATGAGAAATAGCTCATAACCATTAATGCAAGGAATAGTTTGTGAAATAATAGGTATCAACAATGGTATCAACACGCAATGCACCAACACTGTGCAGAGATCGACAATATATATTTCATGACCGACAATGAAAGGCAAAGATTGAATTTGTAACAATGTGTAGAATTCCTGTTATTCTGGCTTTTTTTTAGAAAAGAGAGTTCTTAGTACTTAACAATTTCTTAAAAATCTTTAAAAATTATCAGTAACTGGAGATAATGGAGATTTAGCAGACAATTGAGAAAGAGTAAAAAGATGACAGAGGAAGAGAATAGTGGAATTGCAACAACATCATGTGTGCTTCTAAAGTAAGATTACGTGAATAAGAAACTATATAGACTAGCTGTGGCATCTTTGGAGAGGTCCATCCATTGAGAGCTTTTAAAAAATTTTTTTCGAATTTTCAATAAGAATTTTTACTGTATTTTTCGTGGAATGGATAGTCCCGTTGTATTGATTGAGTTATTATTTAACCAATTAGGAGTTATAATTTAAATTTTTGAGATTGTTCTGTTTACCAACAAGTGTAATTATCCCGGGTAACGCCGGGTACCTCTGCTAGTTATACAGGGTGATTTACATCGAATGTAAAATACTTAAAGGGGGTATTATAGAGGTTAAGATAAACACAAAACGTCCTATGAACATGGGTTCAAATATGAACGATAACTGAGATATGAACAGAAATAAAAATGCCGCCACCAAGATCAACAAGTTAATAAATCTGGTTCTGTAAAGCTTAGATTAATGCAATTTGGGGGAATAACAAGGTACATAAGACTGTGTATACCGTTATAATTTGATTGAATTCCAACGAGAAGTTTCCGAGTTACACAGTCAAAATTGTGACAAGTGCTAGTTAGTACTCACAAGTGAACACGTACGTATTATGATGTTGAATGAGTAACTTGGAAACTTCTTGTTAGAATTAGATCCAATTTTAAAGGTATACACAGTCTTATGTACTCTGTTATTCCTCCAAATTTCATTAATCTAGGCGTTACAGAATCTGAGTTATTATAACTTGTTGATCTTGGTGGCGGCATTTTTATTTCTGTTCATATCTCAGTTATCGTTCATATTTGAACCCATGTTCATAGGACGTTTTGTGTTTATCTTAACCTCTATAATACCCCCTTTAAGTATTTTACATTCGATGTAAATCACCCTGTATATATAGAAAGATATTGTTGCATTCGTTTGACGCAACCACTAGAGGTTAAGGGTACAGACGCAATTGTATGTTTATTGGTGGTAATTGGAGTGGGAATGAACTATATAACAATCTATCACGAGTAGACCGAAAGTTCTAAGAAGAAATTTGAAGCTTTATTACAAAAACTTAAGTAAATTAACTGATGGCATTAATTTATATAAAAACTGAGTAGGAGTGTCAGACAATAGCAGTATCAAACCAAAAGCTAATTGAAATAAAGCTAAATATGGTGATTTTACATTCTTCTGTAAACTTAATCAAAAATTTCAGATTTTCCCAATTTGGAAGTAAAATCAAGAGAAAATAATACAATAGTTCTGTTAAAAAAATACATGTTTGAAAAGTGATGCTTAATCTTGTATTCTAAAATAGGTTTTCGTTCTCTCTCTCTCTCTTATACAGAATACAACCTTTTCTGTTCACTTAAGGTATCAGGATGCGAGACATGTGTTTTGTACACTTTGCGCTCTTTATATTGCAAAAGCTAGTGTTCAATTAAAGGCTGCAGCTTCACATGCGCTGACTTAGCAGTGATCACAGCCAGTCGATATGTATAGTTGTTCTCAAAGTCATGTGTTTTTTGGTTTGTTTTACAGCTCGAATTTTATGATTTTTCATTATTGATGGTTTGTCACAGGCTGTATGTTCACCTCACAAGTTTCTGTTCAAGCAAGGGTGATGATTGCTATACTTCTTTCGCGGTCATAGCTGTTCTATGCGTGTTCTCATGGTCATGTCGTTTCTGCGTTTGTGTTTGCTAAAAATCTCTGTGGCTTCCAGCCAAGGGTACCCAATCTTTGGGGGGTACATATTACAGTGCGCCATTGGGGATTACCCAGCTGTTTCATTGTTTTTTTCTGCTAATTAAAGTCTCTCCTGTTAACAAATTTGTGCACAGTTGTTATCAGGCAGCTCGAGTGAGGCCTAGCAGCACGCGCATGTTTTGAAGAATGTTGCCCCACCACTGCAATCGGCGTTCAAGCTAATAAAAGCTATAAATCTTTGTGTCTTCCAACCCTGGATATGTTTATGTTGCATTGAGTTTTCCCATTAGTTTCACCAATTTTTTAGCCTCATTAAAGTATTTCCTTTCAACAAATTTAGATGTAGTTGTTGTCATTTAGCTCGGGTGAGGCCTAGCGCGTGCACTGCATGAACAACTTTGTCCACCACTATGATCGGCCTTCAAGCTAATCCAAACTAAAAATCTTCGTGTCTTCATGTCTTGTAGCCTTGAGTATATTTTATACATATGTTTGTGTTCCAATGGGGTATGCCCATTTGTTTCATCAGTTTTTTTCACCTAATTGAATCTTTCCTATTTACAATTCTGTGCATAGTTGTTCTCATGCAGCTCTGACTAGGCCTTGCACGTACATGGCATGACCATGGACGGCCATGCTAATCCAAACTAAAAAAAGTTTGCGTCATCTTGTCTTCCATACCTGGGTATATGATATACATATGTTTGTGCACCATCCCAATTTGTTTTATTAGTTTTTTGCCTAATTAAAGTCTTTTCTGCTAACAAATTTGCATGCATTTGTTATTGGGCAGGTCGGGTGAAGCCTAGTTCTCATGCACAGCGTGAACATCATAGCCCAGACTATGATGGGCATTCAAGCTAATCCAACTTAAAAATCTTCATGTCTTCCAGCCTTGGGTATATGAAATACGTTTGTTGGTGTTCCATTACAGTTTACCTATTAGATTGACGGATTTTTTCGCCTGATTAAATCCTTTCCTCTTAAAAAATGTTCATGTAGTTGTTTTCATGCTAATCAGGTGAGGCCTAGCGCATTTGGCGTGAACTGCGTTGCTGACCACTACGAGCAGCATTTACACTAATGCAATCTAAAAAACCTTCATGGTTTTCAGTCAGTATACATGAATTATGTTTATTTCAGCACCATTGGAGTTACCACAAACGTTTCACTTGTTTTTCGCCTATTTAAAGTCTTTCCTTTTGACATATTTGTTCGCAATGGTTAGCACACTGCTCTTGCCTTACTTTGGCCGCGTTGGGTGTCGTCCAAATTGGCAGCTGATACGATAGATGTTCACGTTAGAACACGCTAAAAAATTTTAACTTTTTCCAGTCAGGGTACATGAAATGTGTTTCCCCATTAGTTTCACTGGAGTTTCGCCTAATTACAGTCATCCTTTTGACAAATTTTTGTATGTAAGAGTTATCAAATAACTCGTGCCTTATATTGGCCACGTTGAATGTCATCAAAGTCAGCCGCGTGTATGGTAGTTCTTTCGCACTAAACCTTGCTAAAAATCTTTGCGATTTTCAGCCACAGTACTTGAAACACGGGTTAGGTCAGGTTAGGATCACAGGTTTCACAGGTTCCATTAGAGTTAGTTTCACAGGTTTCTTCAGCCATTCATATGTTTGTTCCAAAGTAATTCCAGTTAATTGTGAAGGCAAAATCCTCTACTTATCGACCTAAGTTAATGACTATCATTAACTTTACGCTAAATTCATTCATGACATATTATTCCAAGTGGTTTGATATCTTACATGCCATATTTTAGCATTGAAAGTACCAATGAACCATAATGGTTCGAGTAAACCTTGGAATTACCAATGATATTCTTATAATTGTTATGTTGAACAGGCATCGCAGCACCAAATTTTTTTAAAATTTGTTTTGATTTCTCTTATGTTTACTTTCAGTTTCTCAATCGAATTCATGAGAGCAGTTTGTATTACAACTGTTTCAAACAGGTGATTCATATTCTGAAGTTCTTTTCTACCAAAATTCCATTCATTCATTTAAAGTGTTTTTTCTAAATTTAAAGTGTTATTTATTTCTAAAATTTGATACATACTCTTCTTTGGTTATAAGAAGTTAAAGAAAAAAAGTTGTTTAATAATGTCAGGTTAAAACTTTCGCATAAGCATGTGTAATGTGTTGCAGATTTTTTTCTAAGTAATTAATAAATGCAATCACATGTGGATGTTATTTTCAGCGATACAAAAAGACGTTATACAGGTTATGGAATTTTACTTTTGGTTTTTCTGTGTTTTCAAGGTTACCAACATTTTCAGTGGTTTCAGAAAATGAAACCAATGAAGGTTTTCAAAATATAAGTAGGGTAAGGAAATACATGTTTATGTCTCATTGACACGTAAATTGTTGCAGACATGGTAAAACAGAAGTTAAATGCCTGGTCCCCTTTGAAAACTATGCAGCCATTAGATTGAACTAGTAATTTTTGAAAAACTAATGCAAGGAAACGACCATCTGGGTGGTGGTGCTTGAAACATTGCATTGAACGTGGTATGTTTTGCATTGAAATCAACTGAAATCAACCTGGAAAAGCCATCAAAAATTTTGATAATCGCGGTCAAAGTTAATTGAGTGAAGAACTGGTGCTGCGTTAAATAGGATGCAGTGCTTATTTCCTACGTGGCATTTGTTTGCACTTTTACGGTAGGTTTTTCAAGTTGTTAATGTAAAAAACTGTCTTGCAAGGAATCAATGTGTGTCTGACTTACCTGATTGTGTCTTGTGAATTCCTTTCATAACACTCACATTTAACTCTTTTAATCACTCTGAATTATCATGACTCGACACAGATTTAATACCTTGAAATTATGGGTGTGTGAAAATTGCTTTCGCAGATTTAATCTGAGGATGGAAATTCTATTCACGGATTTACAACTGGCCAAGCTTTTGCATTCATGTAATTAAGCACATACAAGAAATTGTATTCGCGAATTTATATCTAGGCAAGTATTTAATATCACGAAATTATATTTTCACAAGTTTTTTGCAATCATGGAATTAAGCACGGACAAGAAATTTTATCAGATTTACATCACGACAATTATTTACTTTCACAAAATTACATCTCGGCAGGATGTAAAATTCCACAACCTGTATAACATCAACAAAAGCTTGCATTTATTAATTAATGATGAAATTTTCTTTCCTATTTTTCATCATTAATTCGAACATCTGAGGTAGGCGTACCATTTAAACCCTCAGTGATCATCTAATGATTTATTATTTATTAATTATTTAGTAGGAAATCTGCATTAAACATGCTTATGCAAAAGTGTTAACTTTACATTCTTAAACAACATTTTTTTCTTTAACTTGTTATAAACAAAAATAGTGTGTATCAAACTTTAGAAGTAAAAAACACTATAAATTTAGAAAATGAGTTCATTCATTCATCTAGATGAATGAATGGAATTTATGTACAAAAAGAACTTCAGAATATCAGTGGCTACATTGATCAGTGACTATCACCTGTGTGATACAATTGTATTCAACACTTTTCTAATAAATTTTGTTGAGCAACTGAAGGCATAGAGAAAACAAAACAAATTTTAAAAACTTTTGTGCCATGATGCCAGTTCAATATAGGAATTATAAGAATATCATTAACTTATGTCAACATGTAGAGGATCTTGCTTTCATAGTCAACTGGAATTAGTTTGGAACAATAGGCAATAAAACTGAATAGACAATAAAACCTGTGAAACTAATAGGGGAACTCCAGTGGAGCACAAACAACCATGTTTCATGTACTCTGGCTGAATATCACAACAAAGTTTAGTGTAGTTTAGTGAGAACGACTATCATACTGACAGCTGACTTTGGTGACATCCAAAGTGGCCGAAGTAAGGCATGAACTATGAGATAACCCTTCACACAAATTTGCCAAAGAAAGAATTTAATTAGGCGAAAATCTGGTGAAACTAATGGGGAAACGTATTTCATGTATCCTGGCTGGAAAAAACCCAAAGATTTCCACATGGTTCAGCATGAATGTTTATCATAACAGCTGTCGACTTACATGACATCCAACGCAGCCAATGTGAGCATGAGCTGCAAACTAATCGTTGCAAACACATTTGTCAACAGGAAAGACTTTAATTATCCGAAAAACCAGTGAAACTAATGAAACAACTCCAATGGTGGTCAAACAAACGTAATTCAGGTACAGTGACTGAAAACAATGAAGACTTTTTAGCTTGTATTAGCACAAACGCCGATTGTAGTGGCAAGCAACCTTGTGTGCACTAGGCCTCACCCAAGTAGCATGAAGACAACTATGTACAAATTTGTTGATAGGAGAGGCTTTAATTATGCGAAAAAATCAGTGAAACTAATGCGTAAACTCCAATGGAACAGTAACGAACGTATTAACATACCCCTGGAAGACATGAAGATTTTTTGCTTGGATTAGCTTTAACACCAATCGTAGTGGTGGGCAATGTCGTTCAGGCCCTGCACGACTGCAAAGGCTTCATATATGCAGGTTTGGAAGACATGACGAATATTAGCTTAGATTAGCACAAACGCTGCTTGCACTGATAGGAGATGTTGTTCATGCTATGCATATGGTAGGTCTCCCTGGACACACATTTGTAAAAAGGAAAGACTTTAATTTGGAGAAAAAGATGATAAATTAAATGGGTGAACTCAAAGAGCACATGCATATGTATATCATATACCTAGGGCGGGAAGACACGAATATTTTTTTGAGTTAGAATTTTGTAAATCGGTTAACAAATAAAATAAATACAAACATGGAGGCACAATGCATGGGTGGGGACTATGTGTATCAGTATATCAATGTGTTAATTGATTTTAAATCAGTTTAGAAAGATTGACAATTAAGGAACACACATAAACCAATGCAGATGGCAGTAATAAGCACATTGTTCCTGCCATACGTGCACGTTAGGCTGGCCAGAGCTGCATGAGAACGCACAAATTTGTAACTAGGAAAGACAATAAAACTGATGAAAGAAATGGTTGAACCCCAATGGAGCACAAACATACAACCCAGGGCTGGAAGATGCAAAGATTTTTAGCTTGGATTAGCGTGAACACCGATGATAGTTGTACGCAACACTATTCAAGCCATGTGCGCACTAGGCCTCGTCCCAGCTGCCCAATAGCAACTGCTTGCAAATTTGTTATTAGGAGGGGCTTTGGTTAAGTGAAAAAAACAATGAAACAGCTGGGCAATCCCCATTAGAGCACAGAAATACGTATTTCATATACCCTTGGCTGCAAGACACAATGACTTTTAGCAAACACAAAAGTGGGAATGACGTGACAATGAGCAAAGGCAAGGAACAGCGATGACCAAGAAAGAAGTGTTATCAATCATGTGAACACTAATTTGTGAGGCACCTGACAACTTGTATGTCTGCATAAATGGACCATAAAATGAACATACACAAACAAACCTTTAATAAGTAAAAACCATAAAATTCAAGGTGTAAACCAAGCTAACAAATACAGGACTTTGAGAACGATTATACATGTTGACTGGCAGCAAACACTGTAAAATCTGCACATCTGAAGCCGCAGCCTTAAATTGAACACTGCCTTTTGCATATAATGAGTGCAAAGCGTGCAAAACATATCTGTCTCTTATCCCATTACCTTAACTGAACAGAAAAATTTGTATTCTGTATAAGAGAGAGAACGAAAACTTTTTTTAGAAGACAAGTTTAAGCAACACATTGCAAACCTGTATTGGCTATATGAGAGAGAGAGATGGTCATTATGTCAGAAGGAAATCAAAACAAAGCCTATAATAACCCCAGCATGGAAAGTCTGTTTTATTAATAAAGAGGGACATGTATACCTCTTAACCATTGAAAAATGTGAAATTTGGATTTTTATTTCAACATTTCAACCAAGCTCAACCTAAGAAAAAAAATAACTATTCATGTGCACAATGGCATTTAGTGAGAGAGACGAAAATGAAAATACATCAAATTTCAAACCGAAAATTTTAAAAATAAGGCAAAAAATTTGTGATTTCAGTCACCTGTCAAACACTTCACTCGAGGATGACGAGGATTTTTCAGGGGGAAAATTCAGAGATCACGCACTTCCTTTGGAATGGAAGTAAAGCCATTGGTCCCGTGTAGTCGTTTACTGGCTGCACATAAAATAACCCTTGTGAGGCAAAATTTGCAGCCCCTATAATGCCTTCCTGAAATGACCATGGCAGTTGAAAAGGACGTTAATAACAAACAAACTAACAATCAAACACTTCATCAGGTTAATAAGAGAATAGTAAACAAGACATCACAAAATAACATAGGTAATAAATAATACGAGGCCTTTCGGTCATTTTATTTACAAAGACCTTCTTCAGGTTAAAGATTTTTTGAAACTGTAACTGATTTCTTCTCTTAGTAAAGATTAAGAATATAAGTTTAAATAGATATATTGTTGTGAGGTATTATTACATCAATTGATTGTTTACATCTTTAGTTTGAAATTTTAAATTGTTATAATCAAAGACTTTTTGTACAAAGTTATTTTTAATTGATTAAAAGTATATTTACAATTTTTTTATTACAATATTTCCCATTTTTTTATCTAATTTATATGATTGATGGGCTAGACAATTTTTTGATTTGGTAATATAGTAACTTTCTTTAATTAATCTTTTTTGCCAATGTTCTTCAGTTCCTAAAATTTTTGTATTTTCCCAATCAATTTCATGTTTTTTGTTTTTTTTATGTAGATATAATTGATTATTTTCATTACATTTTTTTATTTCATTCTTGTGTTCATCAATTCTTTTTTTCATAATTCTTTTTGTTTGACCGAAAGAATTAATTAAAAGCTTCTGAGTAATCATCTTTATCACAGGCAATAATTGCTAAGATTTCTGCCTGAAAGACTGTAGAATACTTACCAAGGGGGCAAACTCCTTCTGATTTTCCTCGTAGGACAGCATACACCTGCGCCTATTCCAGATGCCGTTTTGGATCCATCCGTAAACCAGATTTCATGATCCCCACATAACGTAAGCGTCTTTGTGTTCCGTTCTTCCCTAATAGGGATGGAAACTACATATTGCTTACTGAAATCGTATTTCGAAAGCATTCTGTCGGCAGTCATATGAAAAACCAGATGACATTCGTAACACTCTCTTTTTTAGTTTATCATATACTGTATTATCTAAACATCTACGCCAGTTGTCAGGGTTGTATATTCGATAAACTGTCAACGAAGCCTCCACTTCAACAAGCAAATGAATAGGTTTCAGGTTCAAGAGAAGTTCCAAAGCACTAGTTGGAACTGTTGTCATTGCACCTGTAATGGTAAGACATGCCATTCTTTGAACTTTAGCTAGTTCTTTCTTGGCTGTCTTTAATTGTGTTCTAGGCCACCAAGTGACAGAGCCACAGGCTATCATTGGACATATAACACTAGTATATACCCAATGAATAAGTTTAGGGCTCAGCCCCATGTTTTGCCAACAACTCTTCTGCAGATCCAGAAAATCATTTAAGTTGATAATGCTGGATTTTAAGCACATCATCCTGACATTTGATCTTTATGGTGTCCTTTCGACCTATGTAGGCAGCAATTTTGTCATGAGGTTCATGCTTTTTGATCTAATCCAAAATTTCCTTTATTGGCTTCCCATGGCGACGAACGATGATGGGTGGAATATATATTACTCCCTTTTTCACGGGTGATATTAATGTGGGAACAACTGTGGTTGGCTTTGTTAGAACGAAGGGTTACAGAGGCACTAGCGTAGGGATGTGCTGAGACCTGAAATACCATACCGAACGAAATAACACATTGACATTTCCAACGTTAATATCATATCGATTTATCGCAGGTTTTATTCGATAATCGATACGATATATCGATATTATAATCAAGGTGCTGTATTATTTATTTATTTATTTATTTAGGAGTTAGAATTACAATGGCACCCATGCAAGACCTGTATGGTCTATGACTGACGAGTTGAGAGTTGGTGGGTGTTATAAGTTCAAATATACAGAATAAATACAAGTAGTTCGGTTAGTAGATAATAAGTTAATTAAATAATGTGATAATTGAATAAGGAAATTCAAAAGAAAATTTAAAAAAAAAGAAAGTTCAAGGCATCGACCAAATAGGTAGATTATAGATAAGATGATAACTAATTGAATTAACAATCTATCATAAAAAAATTCTTAAAAAAGATTCAAAAAACAAATAACCAATTAAGAGTAATAATTATTATCTTGAACAATAAAACGTAAGTGAAATTATAAACTAATAAGTGAAAAGAACAAACAAATTTCTCAAAATTAAGCTACACTATATATGGATTTTTGGTTTGTTTGGTATTAACGTCCTTTTCAACTGCCATGGTCATTACAGGACGGCGTTATAGGGGCCGCAAATTTTGCCTCGCAAGGGTTCTTTAACGTGCAGCCGGCAAACGACTACACGGGACCAATGGCTTTACTTTCCTTCCGAAGGAAGTGCGTGATCTCAGGATTTCCCCCTGAAAAATCCTCGCCGTCCTCGGCCGGGATAGAACCCGCGTACTTTGGGTATCAGAGGAGATCACGCAACTGCTGAGCCACCGAGGCCGATCTATATATGTATAAACCTTTTTAATAATTTTCGAAATAATTGATATGAAGCTGTAGATCTAATTTCAAGGGGCAAAGAAGACCATATTTTTAAACCAGTGTAGATACACCACGTTGAAGATATCCCCGTTTTGACAGTGGTAGACGAATGTCGGAAGCAGTTCTGGTTGAATAACTATGGATATCTTGATTTAGGCTTATATTGAAGGGGTAGTTATGATTAAATTAGAATTTATTATTTTATGTATACAGGAAGAGATTTTCAGCTTGAATATTTGATTGATTGTTAGAATATGCAATTCACCAAATAGATATGATAAAGGTGATGATTTTGACGTAAGCTTAATGGATAAAATTCTCAGAAACCATTTTTGGAGTTTTAAGATACGTTTTAAATCAAAAACTGTTGAAGAACCCCAAAAGATTATGCCGTAACATAAGGATGAGTAAATCCATGAATTGTAAAGAAGTAAAAGTATGTTACGAGGTAAATAATGAAGTCCACAAATTATACCTTGTTTTTTGTTAAGATTAGATATAAGTTGATCTATATGATAACTCCATGTAAGATCATGTGAAAGAATTAGACCCAAATATCTAATTGAATTCACTGGTTTTATTAGGTTACTAGAAGAGTTACCCGGCATTGCCTGGGTTAATTACACTTGCACAAAATTTTCCTTTCATTGTTGGTCATGAGATATATATTGTTGATCCCTGCTTTGTGTTGGTGCATTGCGTGTTGATACCTTTGTTGATACCTATTGTTGCAAAAACTTTGTCTTGCATTGTTGGTCATGAGATTTTTCTCATTAATATGCCCTGCCATAACCATGAATATCGATTTTTTTATCAATAATTATTATTTTTTCGAAATCTGAGGTAGACAGTGACCTTCCTCATGCTTTGAAGGTCATGTATGCGAAATTTTATCAAGATCGGAATAAAACTGTAGATTTGTATAAAAAACAGACCTACAGACAGACCCACAAACATCCTTCTTTATATATATAGATAGATAGACTAGCAAAGGTACCCGGCGTTGCCCGGGATAATTACACTCATAGGTAAACAGAACAATCTCAAAAAATTTAATTTAATTTTGCAATATCTTAAAAATAAACACATGAAAATGCTTAGAATTTATACAGTAAAAATTCTTAATGAAATTTCGAAAAAAATCTTTTTAAAGGCTCACAATGACTGGACCTCTCCAAGGATGCCACTGCTAATCTAAATAATTTCTTACTCACGTAATCATACCTCAGATGTATACTTAGTGTTGTTGCAATTTCCACTCTTCACTCGATGTGTTGAAGCAATACTTGGCCATTCATCACTTTGTGCAGTCTAGCGGTGGCCGATTCTTCTATTTAATTGCTTCCCATTTGCTCAATACATCACGGAGCTAAAGGAGTGCTTCCTCTGTCGTCTTTCCACTCTTTCTCAATAGTCTGCTAACTCTCCATTATCTCCAGTTCCTGATCATTTTTAAAGATTTTCAAGACATTGTTAAGTACTAAGAACTCTCTTTTCTAAGAAAAGCCTGAATAACAGGAATTCTATGCTTTGTTACAAATTTAAACTTATCCATATTACATCATCATTTTATGTTCATTGTTATAATTCTTCGAAAGATTGCTTTAACATTACATCATCATTCTGTGCTCATTGTTATTGGTGAATTGCGCGTTGATACCATTGTTGAAATGGGCCTATTGTTGCACAAACTTTGCCTTGCATTGTTGGTCATGAGATATTGATTGTTGATCCCTGCTTTGTGTTGGTGCATTGCGTGTTGATACCATTGTTGATACCTATTGTTGCACAAACTTTGCCTTGCATTGTTGGTCATGAAATATTTCTCATTAATATGCCCTGCCATAACCATGAATATCGATTTTTTATCGATAATTAATTTTTTTCCGAAATCTGAGGTAGACAGTGACCTTCCTCATGCTTTGAAGGTCATGTATGCGAAATTTCATCAAGATCGGAATAAAACTGTAGATTTGTATAAAAAACGTACACACAAACATCCTTTTTTATATACAAGGTGATTATAATTAAAGTCCCTTTGTAAAAATGCTATAAAAAAACAACCATGAGTCCGAATGACTTCAAATTTGGACTGAGCATTCTTGAAGAAGGGGCATTTGATATGGATAAGAAAAAAAATAGTTCCAAAATTTATCACTAGATGGCGCTAATACTGTACTGTATAATAAAAAAAAAATCATGTTTAACTTGTTTTAGTGTCAATTGCATTCCTTGACCAACTTTAATGTAAAAACATCATGCCATAAACAACTCAAGCCGTCGTATTTCAATTCAAAATGTCACTTCTAGCTGAATCCGCTTCCGTTATGCCGCTTACAGCGCCATCTAGTGATAAATTTTGGAACTATTTTTTTCTTATCCCATATCAAATGCCCCTTCTTCAAGAATGCTCAGTCCAAATTTGAAGTCATTCGGACTCATGGTTGTTTTTTTATAGCATTTTTACAAAGGGACTTTAATTATAATCACCTTGTATATAGATAGACTAGAAGAGGTACCCGGCGTTGCCCGGGATAATTACACTTGCACAAACTTTTCCTTTCATTGTTGGTCATGAGATATATATTGTTGGTTCATGCAGTGTGTTTGTGAATTGCGTGCTGATACCATTGTTGATACCTATTGTTGTACCAACTTTGCCTTGCATTGTTGGTCATGAGATATTTCTCATTAGTATGCCTTGCCATAACCATGAATATCGATTTTTTATCGATAATTATTATTTTTCCTAAATCTGAGGTAGACAGTGACCTTCGTCATGCTTTGAAGGTCATGTATGCGAAATTTCATCAAGATCGGAATAAAACTGTAGATTTGTATAAAAAACATACGGACAGACAGACCCACCCACCCACAAACATCCTTCTTTATATATATAGGGGAAGAATTATCATATAGAACAAACGGAGCTTCGGGGATGTCTGTCTTGTTTCGTTGATATAAAAACATTAAGTTTGTTTTATCGATATTTACAATCAAGGAATTTATGTCGTTCCAATGTTTCAGAATCAAAAGAATTGAATTGATAGATGATAAGAGCTCTGTTAAATTAATATTAGAACAGTAAAGTAACATCATCAGCGTAAAAAAGGGGAAAAGTTGGCATTAACGCATTTGGGAGATCATTAACGAATAAGTTAAATAATAATGGGGATAGAATCGACCCTTGAGGGACACCCCGATTTCTTGATATAGTTGATGGAGACTGGTTCGCATGAGACAAAGAGTATTGCCTGTTAGTTAATAAGGTAGATAACCAAGATAGAGGTGGGCCACGAATGCTATAAAATAATGATAATTTATCAAGCAAAAGGGAAATAGCAATGTTGTTGAACGCTTTAGAGTAGTCAACAAAAATCGCCGCAACGAAATGGTTCTTGGCCATTTCGTTAGATGCAAATTCAATTAGTTCAAAACAAGCGGTCTCGACATTTCTCTTAGGAACGAATCCGTGTTGATAAGGGTTAATAAGATTATTAGAAAAGATAAATTGGGATAACTGAATATAAAATAATTTCTCAAAAATCTTTGCAAAAACCGGGAGTGTGGCAATAGGTCGGTAATTTGTATAGGTCTTAGGGTCCCCTTTTTTATAAATGAGATAAATTCTCGCCAATTTTAAATTAGAGGGATAAATATCAGATGATATTGAATAATTAAATATATAAGAAAGCGGAAAAGATAACGCATGTTTGGAAAAAATAATATCTGAACGAATTCCTAGAGGATCGGGTATGGGAGAAGACTTAGTTTCGGAAATAATTTTGGTAGCTTCTGTGGGGGTAGTGGGTGTAGCAAAAAAGGAGGTAGAATTATTAGGAAAAGAGTAAGGGTAATTGTTATTGGCTATCGGTGAAAAAACAGATTCAGACGAAGAAGGAAGAAGAGCTGCAAGAAAATCAGTTAATGTCGAAGGATTGGGTAGGGTCGACTGTGAAAAAGGGGAGTGGTATGATTTAGGAGTTTTAGTTATTTTGTTTAATTCACACCATTTATTTTTACTAGCATATAAGCGCATAAATAAAGATTTGTAGTACTCGCGTTTTGAGTGGTTAATTTCGCTTTTAACAAAATTAGAGAGCCTTTTGAATGTTCGTACTATGTCGAGTTTTGCGATATAATTCATTCTTCTTCTTGGACAGTGTCAGTATGTAAGGTGTAATCCAAGGTCTTTGAATGATAATATGATGAGAAGTATTGTGGCAGGGTTTATATGTGAAGTAACGATTATAACCTAATAAAAATTGCTTTAGAAAAAGAGAAAAGAGATGATCGGTATTTTTAGCATTTGAAAATAATAAGCACCAGTCTGTCATTAATAAGAAGGAATCAAAAAGAAAAAAAAATAGTGGTAGTAGTAGTAGCAGTAGTAATAATAACAATAATAATAGATATCAAAAATATTACTAAAATAATAAGAAAATTGCTGAAAATAATAAGAAGTAATAATAGTACAGGATTAATTTGGAGAACAAACTAATAATTAAAATAATGAAGAAGGTACAGAAGAAAAGAAAGAAAAAAAAAGAGAGGAACAAAATTACAAAATTAGATCAGCAAAAGAAGATAAATCGGAAATATGAGTCAAAACAACGGGGAGCAGAGGAGAAATACGGAAATAAACTTAAAAAAATAAATATGAAAAAAATGATATTTAAATTATGTATTAAAAATACAATTCATTTCAAAAGTATCTAAATATCATCAACGTGAATATAAGAATTAAGCAAAAAAATTACATAATTATAAAATCTAATAGTAAATAGTGTCAAATGATTGCAAAGATGAAATAGTAAATACTATAAGTAAAATTAAACCGTAAAGTTTGCCATGAGGACAATTGGATAATATTAAAATAATAATTAAGAGACAATAAACTGTAATTTAAGATAATTTAATAAATAAACATTATATGAGTAAATTAAATTTATGAGTAAAGTGGCTACTAGATATTAAAATAATATAACTAAATTAATAGTTAATAAATACAACTGAAAAATAAAATAATAATTAACAAATAACAAAATAATGAATAAATAAGTATAATCAAAATAAAACTAAAAATCAAATAAAGAGCTGACATAAATTTCATTCAAATTTTGTGTCTCGTCTTTTTCTCTTATAAATATCCATTCATATAACTAAATTACTTTGATAATTATAACAATCAGTGAATATTATCTAAGTCCTTGGGAGATGTTAGAAGGACAATTTTGCCGTAGGAATCTTTGGTGAAAATACGACCTCCAAAACTCCAGGCATTACGAGGGCTGAATCGAGATTTGGCTGTTCGCAAAAGCTGGTATCGGGCTATTGTTAGATCTTCTACGATGATTATATGTGAGTTGTGAAGATAGCGTCTTTTTATAAGTATAAGATCTCGTATATTTGAGGAAATGAATCGAACAATGGTAGGGCGGTTAGAACCAGATCGACGATCACCAAGGCGATGTCATCTTTTGTAATAGGTATGCTCAAGTCAGTTTTAATTTCTCGGACAGGTTCTCCATCGGATCTTCCGGAATTCCAAAGATTCGAATATTTGATCGTCTTGAGTGTTGTTCAAAATCATCGAATTGTCGGATGATAGAATCAATTCGACACGATTCATTAACATAAAGATTTGAATTAAGTTTAGTTACACTATTTTCAAGCGTTGTAAGCCGATCTTCAAACTGCTTTAATTTCTGAGCGGTAGCCTCCATTTTTTCAAGGAGGGGTTCAAGCTTGGAAGAAATTGCTGTAAAACGTGACTCTAGTTTTTCAAAAAACTTATCAAACATAATGCCAACTAAACTGTCAATCGATGAAGAATCCTGGAAATATGTTGTAATCGCTTTTTCTATTAATGGAAGAAGCGAATCTTCAGAAGGTCGCTGACTGGGCGAGTTCATCGGGGAAAGCTGGCGGTTCATTTTGTAATTTATCTTGTTTAGGCATTGTTTAATTAATTAAGATGAGACAAAGTAGAACTGGTAGATAAACTGTAACTTAGACCGTAATGAAACAAAACTTGGACTAGTGTATATTCACTGCCCCAGTCGTCTTACTATGGAGCTCAGAAAAACAAGTCTGCCATGGTTGAAGCCAAGGAAAAAAAAAAAAAAAAAAAAGTTTAAATTAAAACTTAAAATTTAGCTATTAAAACGTTATTTATTGATTATCCTCTTAATTAAGTCAAAAAATAATCTATATTTGCTTTTCAAATTTACCAATAGTTTGAAGGGACAGAATTTAAAAATAGTATTTTTGAAAATCTCTTTGGGTTTAGTCTGCTGCTTTTTTCAGTAATGATGTCTCCAGCTCTTGAAAATAACCTCTCAGATGGCACAGATGTTGCAATTATGCTTAAATATTTAAGAGCAATTTTTGATAATGTAGATAACAAATGGATGATTCATTCCAAAATTGTAAAGGATTTTTGTGATGGTCAATACATTATTGGTCTAAATAGTGCTTGAATCCAATCGGAATAGTACCCAAATTTGAATTTATTTATGCCGCCATTCTATCGTGGCATCGCCAATAACTGCTGACATTTCTCCGAATTTCTGTGACTGTTACAGGAGTTGTTGATGTAGAGTTGGTGCTGCAGCTTAACACACGGAGTTCAAGTTTAAATTTCTCTATGGCTGAACTACATGCTATTGGGCTAGTGAAATGTACCTTCTTGAAACGAGTGTCCAGCAATGTTGATATTGCAAAATTTGATACCTATACATTAGATATAATCTTGATGGATAATATTATTGCAAAATTTGATACCTATTCATTAGAGATAATCTTGAAGGATAATATTATTGCAAAATTTGATGCCTATAGATTAAATTCAAAAAAATAATGAGTAAATAAACATTTATATGTCTGAAAATAATTATTTCTTAAGCTCTTTTCTAGATTTTTCAATAGATTTTTAGCTAATTCTTTTGCAGCATCAGTTGTCAATTTCCGAGCTGACTCTCTGTATTCTGCAAACAATCAATTTACAATTGGCAGTTGGATAAATGCCTGCAGTGATATCATTTGTTGCCTGTAATGAAATAGTAATTGTTTATGTAAATATGAATTGGATATTTACCATTAATTGCCATGAATTGGATTTACCTATTTTAATGGTTTTAATACTGCCACAATTTCTTCTAAAATTTCTTTTACTTGTGCGGAGACCATTGGTGAAGACCTTTTAAATTGCAGAAGAGTTTGAGCAAATGGAAAAAACATTTTCAAAAATCGCTCAAGCATAGATGTTTTAGCTGCATAATAAACATTCTGCTATCTTCTTTGGATCTGAAGCTAACTTTTTAAAATGCCTCCAAACAATGATTTTTTTTCTTCTTCAGTTGACAATTTGCAACAGAAGAAACATTATTCCGCTTCCCAGCCATAATTGCGTGCAACGTTTGTTGGATAACCAAGCAGTGAATTAGGCTGAAATATAGCAATGCAAATAACTCGTGGTGATTCTTTTCCCTTTTAAATTTTGATTTTCCCCTTTTAATACATATTATATTTAAACAGGGTACTAGCAACCAAGAAGACCGGGAAAAGTCAGGAAATTTCTTGGAAGTAACTTACCGGAGGGGGAGGGGGAGGAGGAGGAGGGATGAGGTTCTTTTTTATTCAATTTCGGGTACTTGAAACAGAGGGAAATGATATATTCACTCCTAGTTTGTAAAATACTATGACCAGTGAGTGTATGGACTCGCCAGCAAACGAAAATGATATCCATTTCTTGGAGGTGTCTTGAGGCTTTTGTACATTGTATTTCAGTTGGCGGATTCTATCTTTGAGGACAAGTGACAAGACAAAGAGGATCGCTGGTACAGACAGCTAAAAGAACCTCGCCCCTCCTCCTCTCTTAACCTCGACGCAGACGGCGTATACGGCCTAAATAAGTTCCATTAACTTGGCCCTCACCTTAAAAATTCATAACTTTTTCAACGTGTATCGTTTGTGCCACGTTTGCGTTGCAAAAATCTTCGTTTGTGCAGCAATCGTTCAAGAGTTATAAAGAAATCAAAGCGGGGGGGAGGGGGGTAATGCTAGCCCCCACTCCCCCTACCTTGGAAATTAAAAATTTTTAAAACGTGATTCGATAAAGCTTCCTTTGTGCAACAATAGTTTAGAAGCTATAACACCAGGAAGTTTAGGGTGGAGGCCTGAATGATGGTTTGTTTATTAATCTCTAAATTTTAGTTATTTCAAAATTTTTTCTTTTGAAGTAATCCGCAGGTCTATGTGTTGTATATTCAATTTTTATAAATATTCGGTAATTAGTTCTCCTTTTCTGATGAACCACTTACACTTTAGATGAATCCGGCACCTATTTTAATGATAGATATTTATTTTTTTTGCAAAACAATACTTAACACGTTCACTTCTATTAAATATTAATAATATCACATTAAACATTCAGAAGTCATGTCATTTTTTGAAACGAAGACGGTACAACTAATTTATATTTTAATATAAAGACCTACACTTTAAAATAAAAATTTTCTTTCAAAGTTCATATAAAAGAATTAATAATAAAATTCAAACGAATTATACTATGGAAGAAGATTCTGGAAAAAAAGCATAATTGCCTCTTATTGATTATGCAATATGTTTTTGCTCAGAAGAAAGTGGCCAACCCAGAGCCCCACTTTGTTTTTGGATTTTTGAAAATAAGAGGGGTGATCAATAAGTGACGTCGCGTACTTTTTTTCTCTAAAATCGCGACCGGGGGGGGGGGGGACACATGTATGTTCGATAGAACAATTCAACTTTTATTTTTCCACATATTTTCCAAGCCGATAGAGGGAACCATTCCAGTGGTGGGCAAGTTTTTCCACGCCCTGTCGAAAAAAGTAGTCCGGTTGCGTGTGGAACCATTTGGGAACGGCCGATTTCACCTCGTCATTGTTACAGAAATGTTGACCGGCCAGTGACTTCTTCAACGGTGTGAAGATATGTTAGTCACTGGGAGCGACGTCCGGGTTGTATGGAGGATGAAGCAGTGTTTCCCAGTTCCACCGCTGCAGCTGGTCATTGACCTACTTTGCTGCGTGGGGACGTGCGTTTTTGTGGAACAGCACAAAGTCCTCCATTGCCAAGGCAGGTCTTTTCCTGCGTATGGCCGCTGGAAGATTCCTCAACGTGCCTCTGCAGCGTTTGGTATTGACATTGGTATTCGGTAGAAGAAACTCGAGCACTATCGGACTACAGCAATCCCAAAAACATGTCAACATGACCTTGCTGGCTGATGGCACAGTTTTGCAGATAAACTTGCGCAGGCCTAAATTGCGTTTAATCATGCGGTTTACCATTGACGCAAATGTTCTTGCCTTCTGAGCCAGGGCCTTCTGTGTCGGAGCGTTTTCCTGTGCTATCATCTTCCTAATATTTTTGACAGTGTCAGGTGAACAGCTAGAGTGGGGTGTCTTCCGAGGTAGTTTTGCATGGGTGAACTTGCCGGAACGCCCAAATGACCTATATGACAGCCAGAATAAAGTTAATAGCAGCCTTCGATAACAAAATTCTATCCTTCTTGCACTGTTGCACGATGTGCACAGCACTAAATCCTGTTTTGGAAAGCGCTCGTACATACCGTCTCCCAAAATCATTAATTTTTCTAGTCATGCCGTGAATTTACTGTGAATGTTTCCTGGATGTCACGGATAAGCTTTGAGAATTCTACACTTTAGAATTTGCTGTTGAACTCATGTGCAATTGGAATTTTTTCTGTATCTCTTACGGTTTTCGAGATAAAATTTGGATGTATCCTAGTTTGCATATTTGAGATGATGAGAGGTGCTACCTCAGATAGAGCACCATCAGGTTCCTATTCATTCCCTGTATTGGAATTGGCATAACTATTTTGAGACTTTTGACTCACCCTGTATAATTTATTAACAAATAAATAAAACATGAAACCTCAAAAGAGGATTTGATGTGGAGCAAAAATACAATAAATTAGCGCATAATATCTTAGACGAGAATAATACCCGATATTTTAGTATGCAATATAAACTTACAGATATTTGTTAAGCTATACTAAAACATCTACAGTAACAATCAAATTTAAATGAGGCCTCTTATTATCCACGAAATTCTACTGTTTAATAATAAAAAACAATTTAAAGAATTAATGTTGGATAACTTTTACATTGCCTAGGAAAAGCTTCTTTTTTATGTTTACAGGATTCGAACTAGAACGACTAACAATTTTAAGCAACTAATCCAAGTTAATTTTGCGATTCAGTTACGTTCTACGTTGCTTAAATCCAATATTGATTTTACCGCTTCTTTAACCCCAGGATAGCGGCGACGCTCTATGCATTTAATTTTACCTCCTTTCTTCAAGAAAAATAGAATGAAGGACATTCCCATAAAGGTCAGATGAAATAGATAATCAAGAGCTCAATTTATTGGTGGAATAAACTATCCAAAAATTTCCGCGCTAACTGTTCAAAAGAAATTAACGTTACACGCATACATGAAAGGGAGAGAATTAAAGCATAATAGAGGAAGAAATTAACGAAGGAATTTGTCTCCTACCTGATGTAGGGAAGGATGGCACCTAAACCTGAACGTAAGAAAGTCGTCAATGTAAAAAGTGCAACAACGCAGTTTAGCTTGCTGAACTCTTACTTCCAGTGGTTCTCGCTGTGGAAATGGTTCTTCCCTGTCCATATTTGAGTAGACCCTCGTATACCAGGAACTGAGCGATGGCATTGGATGGAAGAATACTTCTCAATTCGCTGAGTGTAATGGGAAGGCATCTCACTCTTGCTGGCTCCATAGAGCAACATCCAGCTGCAAGAACTGACGAACTAGCTTCTCGTTTGAGATGACACTCGGCGTTTTTCTTTGCTAAAACTTCGTTAATATATTAGTTTTTCTCTGTCGAACTCGTAAAATACATTTGGTGTCGTTTTTATTTCTCTCGACACTGCCGTGCAAAGCCAACTCAATCCGTGAAAAAATTTCCAAAATCTATCTTTTTCACGCGGCTTTGATCTCCCCTTCCTCATTCGTTTCTCTTGGCCAACTCACTCGTTTGAATCTACCGTGCTTTCCTCTTTCCTTATTTCAATTTTTGTTCTGCGCAGCTTTCTCCTCCAATGCAATTCGTCTATCTCTTCGCGATCTTTATTAATGTGTCTATTGCTCTTCAATCGCAATAGATGGCGCTGTGACACTGAACAAATATTTATAGAATACCCACTGATACACCACCTGATTTAAATAGATCTCGGGCGAATTCCATTGCCGAGGAGTGGTGTCCAAAATCGGCTAAGTTAAGGAGAAATGACCCTCCGTAACTACCCTCAAAGAAAAAATAGCAGCAGAAAAAGACATTTCGGAAAAGAAACGTGGCTTATGTCGTTTTTGGTATAACCTATTAAGTTATATTTAACTTCTTTAAAAAACTGAAACATAAACTGAACATGAAATTCTTTTTTCGCAAAGAAATGTTTTATGTGTACATTTTAAATCAAAAGACACAAAATTCAACATCTGGCTCTGGAATTATATACAGGTTATACAAAATTACTTTACAGGCAAATGCTATGTATGATGCCGATAAAGTGAACTAATACAAACAGGAAAGATATTCAACATTTGATATATAGCGTAATAATTCCTCAAAAGACCATTTTCCACTTTAACTTTTTACAGGTGCATCTGCAGCTTAAAATGACAATCTAGTACAGTGGCATAGCTAGCTTTTTAGCGCTGGTGTTCATTTTTCTTTTTTTGCTCTATAGCGCCCCTGCAATTTAGCTTCTTAACGCTCCTAATTCGTTGTGCCCGTTTACTTTGCACACCTTGGCCGCCTATAGCTACGCCTCTGCAAAAGAAGCATGTGGACCCAGAAAAAGAAATTTTGGAAATAACAGTGGGCGCCACCTAATGTAAGCACGGTTAATGTTATCTGTCATTGTTATTTTTTTTTTGGTAAAGAATGCTTGAATCTACATACTGTATATACTAAATATGCCAGTTATTGTGATCAAAACTTCGGATATTGTTATCAAATTTTTCCCTAAATGTAGTAAAAGTATTGATATCAGCTCATTATTGCCATCAATTTGGCTTGGTCCCAAAGCACTGTCTTTAGATAGAAGAGAGTCATTCAACCCCTGCTATTTTCCATTCTTTAGAGAAGCTAGGGAATTCAGATCACCCATAGATCGCAGTGAACTTTGTGCGAGCTATATGGCAGCTAATATGATCTGAAGTTCCTAACTTGTATAATTATTTTACTTAGTTATTTAATGTCCAAAATTAATAGTGGGCTATGTATAGCATTTAATATTTGGTTTATCAATTACTTTTAAGAATTTTGTAAGGTACATTAATTTTGGCTGTAAACCAATTATTTCGGCTGCATTGAAACTGAAACTGAAATTAAAATTTCTAGCTCACGATATGGCGGTGCTGCATGTTTTTTTTAGTCTGACTGTACATACAGCGCCATTTTTAATGGAGTTATTGAGAACTAGAAATTTTAGATTTATTCTTCAGTGGAGCAGGATTACCATCTAATATCTAAAGACAGTGTCCCAAAGTGATCATATTAAGCGGTGCTTACTGTGTATTTATATTTAGGGATATTCACAAGCCCCCACCCCTCCCTCCTCCTGGAAATTCCCGTCATTATAGCTAAAACGAAACTTTTTGCAGTTAATATCACTTCAAAAGAAGCACCATTGGCCCAGAAAAAGAATTGTATGAAAATGTTTTTATTTAGGGATTTTCTAAGACCATTAACCGTACACAATTCCTAAACTTCACATTGTTATAGCTCCTAAACTACTGTTGCACAAAAGGAAAATTTTGCTGCACAATGCAGCACAAACAAAGCTCTATCGAATCACGTTTTTAAAATTTCAGAGATTGGGGGGGGGGGGGGGTAACGCTAGCTCTTCATTCTTCATATTTGAATTCATTGTAACTCTTAAACAAGCGCTAATAAATTTTATTCTGCTACACAATCCAGCACTGAGGAAACACTGGATCCAGAAAAATGAATTTTATTTTGCAACACGATCCCGAAAAATGAGATTTTAAAAATGTTAATATTTACCATATAGCCCATCCACCTCTCTAAACTTATTGTCGTTCTATCTCCTAAACTGTTGTTCCACAAACGAAATTTTTTGCTGCACAATCCAACACAAACGAAGCTGTATGGGAATGACGTCTTCGAAATTTCCAATTTCCGAGTTGGGGCGGGGGGGGGGGGCAGCTAGCTAAACTACAGCTTAGCCTGTAATCTTATTGTATCCTATAATTGTTCGACCAATCAGAAAAATCTTCTCTATAATCTATCCATTTAATAATAAGAACCAATCATTTCCCAGATATTGTATATGCCATAGAAGAGGAAGTTCAAACTCATCTATGGCAAGCCTGCATAGGCGACCATATGTAAAAGCAGATGGAGACAATTTTTAAAATATGTTATAAGGAATGTTGTACAATCTATAAATTGGACGCTTTCCTTGAAGATCTCCAAAGGACAAATTACATTCCTGAGACAATAATAAAACATAAATAGGCAAATGGCTTGGTTGAAATGCCATTGTTCCTGACACTATTTCAAAATATTGCGGTTAATAAACTTTTGAAGTATTTACTCAGGATGTCTTACATATCTCAAAATAGTGAGCAAAGTGCGTGGTGCTATGATTATTGTAGGAAGATCCTATGCATTGGTGGTTTCTAAAATTTTGACATAGTTTCCACCCTTCTGGTTTGCATGCTATGAACATGAAGAAAGGCGCGATGCTTAAACTATATGAAGAAATCAGAAGGTCTATTCCGCAAATTTTCAAATCGTTCCCTAAGGCTTAATTATGCTAGCAATAGCTTCGAAATAGTCAATCAAGGTGGACTTAGATGTACCATCTGGAATGCCAGAAGCATCTCACGTAAGCGATAAGAGTTCTTCGACTGCCCATCGAGAAACAAAATCGATATTGCCTTTGTCTGTAAAACGCACGTCAAGTCGGAACGGTTATTCAGGCTGCCTGGATTTATCGTCTATCGTAAAGATAGTCTCCCAAAAAATCCTGCTCATTATGTTCCCTGGGGAACAGTTGTTTAGTCAAAGAAGGTATTATGCAAGTTGAAGTCGTTACTCGTAACTATTTAGGAATGAAAGCATCTTCTATTCTCATAAAGGGCCACACGATTGGCTGGATTAAGTCTATTGCACTATATAATTCAGCGGGACATGCGATTGACCCCTAAAAACTTGACGAGTTGCTCTGTGGTAGCTTTCCTGTTGTTTTGGTAAGCAATGTAAACGCGAAACACCCTCACTGAAATTCCAGATGCATTGCTCACAATGGTGCTATCTTATATGGTTACAACCAGAATCATCTGGGCAATGTTGCTATTGGTACAATCAGGCACACATATTATTGTGATCATTCACATGCGAGCGATGTCTTTGATATTGCTATTCTCAAGGTCTTTTCAAACCATTCAACATTTATACAGTGGAAAATTTAGCATCTGGCCATCTTCCAATTGTCCTTAACTCCCATGGCTTAAGTATGAAATTTCGGAATCGGCTTCCTATAATATGGTATTGGAAACTCTTTTGTGACCTCCTCAGTACTAGCAACAGCTTCCCAACGAGTGCTTCAGCAGCAAAATTAGAGTCAGCTGCATTACCAGTAATATCAACAATGCGATGTCTGCTAGTACGTGCCCTAGTTACTGTAAATATCCTGACCATCTCAATCTTCCTCCAAGTATAAGGCAAATTATTTCAGAGAGTAGTGCCTTGCAAAGACTTTGGCAGCATACTCGTGAGCCCATCTTTAAGAAAAAGTATAATAGGCCTTCTAGGAGTTCCACTTCACAAAAAAGTAAGAGAGCAGCGTGTGCAAAAATGGCCTAGCAAGCTGAAGAATCTCTCAACTCACGACAACTCGTTCTGAACTATGGTGGTCTACGACAATTCTGTGGATGACAGTTTGGTGGATGACAGTTCAGTGAATGACAATTCATTGGACGCGACAATTCGGTAAACCTCAATTGGGTGGACACAACAATTTGGTCGACGTCAATTGAGTGGACGCAACATTTCGGTGGACTTCAATTTGGTAGATGCAATAACGTCAATTTGGTGAACGTTAATTCTGTGGATGAAAATTCGGTGGAAATGGAAATTTGATCGAGATTTTAAATCACTGAAGAATTTTAGACATTTAATTCGTTGTTTGTTTATAAATATCAGATCTTAATTGCAAATACAAAGGAAGTTTTTTCATTCATTTTATCTCGAAGTCACTTTTTATGCGGGCATCTTTTATTTATTATTTATAGAAAATTTAACGCTTTGAAAAAATAATTTATTTATAAACTAATAAATAATAAATAAAATATTCTCGCATAAAAAGTGACTTTGACAAAAAATGAATAAAGCAAACTGCTTTGTAATTGCAATAAAGATGTGTTAATTTTAAACAAACAATGAGTTGAATATCTGAAATTGTTCAGTAATTTAAAATTTCGATTTCCACCGAAATGTCGTGTACGAAATTGACGTTCATCAAACTGTCGCATCCGCCGAATTGACATTCACCGAGTTGTCGTGTCCACTGAATTGACTTCTGCTGAGTTGTCGCGTCCACCCAATTGACGTCCACTGAATTGTCGGGTCCACCAAATTGGCGCGTCCACCCAATTGATGTTCACCAAATTCTCATCCACTGAATTGTCGGGCTCCCAGGCTATGATTAGAGCTCTTAAGAGTTAGAAAGCGAAGTTCCCAACCCTGTTTTCTCTAGACGAAACTACTCTTGCTGCTAAAGACGAAGCTAAGCTAATTGCTGACTCATTTAGCAATTAATTTATGATCCCAATGCCAGATACTCATGATAGAGAGCATGCAATTAACAAGGTACTTGATGTGTTCCAATTTTTATGTGTTCCTTATACAGTGACCAATCTATCCAATGGTTATTTGTTGTGATCATCAAGATACTCAAGAATAAGAAAGCCCCTGGAATGGGTGCCATCACAAAAATGCACCTAAAAATCTGCCTTCAAATCTGATTCAGGGCATCGTTATACTGATTAGCTGGAATGACTGCTGGAAACTCCAATGTTTCGCTACTAGCTGGAAGGAGTCTATTATCCTAATCATTCATAAACTAGGCCTTTACCCCATCTTTGCCTGCAAGTTATAGGCTCATCAGCCTTTTACCAACTATGGCAAAGGTTCTTGAGCAGACAATCCTTAAAAGGTTCAACGAATTTTTCTCCACCAATGATCTTATTCGAGTTGAGCATCTTTGTTTCCGGACGGACCACTCCTGTCAATTGCATTATGACAGCTTGCTGTCGATGCAAGAAACTCTCTTAACAATTGTCTGTATGGTGGCATTATCTTCCTGGATACTGGCAAGGCCTTCGATCAGGTTTGGCATGATGGAGTTATTTATAAAATGATAAAATTTGCTTTTCTACATGACCTGATCATGCTTGCTCGCTCGTTTCTCTCAACCAGATCATTTTGAGCTGAAATTGGTGACTCCCTTTTCCAAATTTGTGCCTTAAAGCTGGTGTCCTTCAGGGGTCTCTTCTGGGGCCAGCCTCGTTCATTTTTTTATCCAGGACTTTTAAGAAGCTGACTAGTGTAAACTATTTCTATGCTGATGGTGTGGCCATCTTAACCTTTGCCCGTAATCCTGTTCCATCTCTCGTTCGCTTAAAGTGCTGCATCTCATTGAAAACTGGTTCAATAGATAGAGGCTGAATTTTATTATTGGCAAGTGCAAGGCGATTTCCTTCGGTTGCATCTAGCTCTTTTCATACAGATGTGGTTGATCCAAACCATTGTATAGTAATCTGGGATCATTTTGTAAACCTTTTCAAGAAAAGTAACAATCTAGTACCACAGGTTGGGTCCCACGAAATTAAGAACTGACCATGGACAAACACAACTACACAACTATATGTACAATTACCCATGCGATGCTTCGTTGCAATATATGGAATACTAGGGGAATCTATGGGAAGCAGATCGAATATTATAACTTCCTTATAAATTGGAATATCGACATAACCAAATTTAAAAAACAAAATATGGATATTTATAATTTAAAATAAAATGATTTATTAAAAAAGTTTGGCAGAGATGCATTTAATTAAACTCTATTCACTTATTTATCTAAAATACAAAATTCTAATTTCAAATTATCCTATCAGTTTTCATGATGTTTCAACAATAGAAATGACATACTGCCATATCTTTGAATAGATCGCGTCGGCTCAACCAACACCACCTAGAATGAATGCGCACAAAAACGTCATACATTGTTACAATTGTTAACCGACTTTTTACCAATTATAAGCCCTAACCTTGGCATTTGACAATGATGTAACAATGTATACACTTTCTGTGCACAGGTCTTCTGTCTAGGAGGTGTTGGCTCAATAAAAAATGAAGGATGAATTGTTGCCCGGACCCCGATGATCAAGTAACTTTTGAGTGCACTGGTCTGTCTCTCGTTGGTCTAGTGGCTGCGCCATTGCATTACATCATGAACCTCATGAGAGAGAACAAAGGAAAATTGAACTTCGCGCCGTTGCTCGTAATAGGGGGAGCTAGTCACATGGGTTACTCACGCGATAGCTCTTTGATGCTAATGACATGTTTACGTTAGCGAGCTCAAATTACAATTTCAGAGAAATTCAAATGGAAATTCATAGAAAAATAACTTACAAACGTCTTTTAAAAATTTTCTCCACTCTTCTGTCATGAATAAAACCAGCTAAAATGTGACCATTTTCATTTTTCGTGAACTTTCATGTAAAAATTATGAAACTGCGTATTTAATTTCTGTAACATTATTTAACGATTTCTATTAATTTTTCAAAAAAATTGAAATATGTAATATGAAAATGAAATAAATGTTATTAACCAGCAAACATCTCTGATTTATTACAAAAATTTTCGATCGAAAAATAATCGGTTATTACTTTACAAAAGAAAGTTTCCCATATTATCACAGAAATAATTTTTTTTTTCAAAAAATGACGTTGCGTAAGATGGTTAAAGTTTCTTCAAGCCTAATAATATATTTAGTGTAGATGACTTAACCTTTGACCACTGTCCAGTGATGCTTATCTTTGAGCGCTTAAAGATCAACGTGACGATTGGGCTTTGCTTCAAGTAAGACTGGAAACTCTTTAGGGATATCCTTAAAGAAAATAGCATTCCATATAAAAAGGAGGATAGATAAGGAGGATATCAATAAAATATCATAGATGCTGCAATTTCCAGTTCCTCCGCTGCTGATCAGAAGTCTACTGAACATCTTTACCTCTGTCCTTACACAAGGCATCTCATTCTTGAAAGGCATTCCTATAGAAGATTATTGCAGTATGTGTAACTACCCTTCTTCAAGATGAAGTACAACAGGCTTGCTTGCAACGTCCAGGAAGAGGTTAAAGTTCTACGAAGTCAAAGATGGAGCGAAAAGCTAAATTTCTTGTCAGTCTAGGATAACGCGCTCTAGAGAACTGTAAGGGCCTTCAAAGTATATGGACCTTTCAATTTGCTGCCACTGCTAACCACAGATGGCAATGCTATTCCCAGTGATCGTGATTAGGCTCAACTAATCGCCAAGTTCCTGGAAGAAAAATATTCTACTCTTAGTGAGGACAATCCGGATAGTCTCCCAAATATTCGACTTGTCAATGATGTGTGTATCGTGCCCGTGAGGAGATTATTAGAATGATGTGTGTTCACGAAATCTCCAAAATCGTCAAGCATCTTAAAACCAGAAAAGAAGCAGGTATTGATTTCATCACAAACAGCGCTCTTGATAATTTGTCTCTAATGTTGAATGTCTAATGTTTCCTAAGAGGAGTGTTTAGATCTGCAACAAGCCTCTATATCTGAAGTTGGCACGAGTGACCTGGGCAAAAATCGAATTGCTCTCCACACAGAAGTCGTTAAACCTCTTATAAATGACACGTTCAAAGACTTTTGACAGCATAGGTAAGAAGTTTATAGGCCTATTGCTGACAGCGAGAGCAGGTTAAAGATCAGGCTTTTGTATGGTAAGGATGACGGACTTTTTCCACTTGACAGGGAAGTAACCAGGTTTCCAGCAGTCATTTTTGATAATGATCGAGATAACATTAGCACACAAATTCTGTTGTGGTGAACACATTAAACATTAGCCCTTAAATACATCTTATTGCATATTTGTAACAACAGAAAGAAAACATTTTTCACAGCCAGTAATGATATTTATTTGAACCAGGTGGTGGGCCGTAAGTTCTTACCATCCCATGTACAATTCGTGTTTGTGGAAATTGATCAACAATCTTCATGTGGAGAAATATTAGGCCTACGGGGAAGTCATAAGGTGCAGATGACCAGGACGGTGGCCATCTAGGATGCACTGTAGGGTTTCAATGGTCATGGGGCACATGACTTCGGGTTAGAATTTCCCAAGGAATACAATGTTGCAGTCCGTTTGTTCATACGTTAATTCGTTCAAACAGTTTTTACACATGTTGTTGCATATACTGTTGACAAAAATTCTTTTTTGGGAGGATAAATTAAGTGCAGATTTTTTCTACTGTATTTCCTGTTTTGTGTCCAATACTAACATTGAATATATTTTTAAATAATGAATTAAAATATCATGCAATTAAGGGTTGCCTGTGCTAAATTAGGTTGACTTTTTTTGGATGTCTGAAAAGCATTTGATCAGGTTTGGCATAATGTTCTTATGTAAAATATGATTATTTGTGGTGTTCATGATGATCTTATTGCTTTGATTACAGTATAACCCCGTTATTACAAACCCCTTTAATACATTTTCCTCGGTTTTACATGTTTTCCCTTGGTTTCAGACCCATAGCGTTATTTATATGTAAATTTGGCCTGCTAATACAATCTTGTTTTCAATCCAATCCTCGTTAATGCAATTCAATAATTTAAGAATCCATTCTCTGAAATTCAAAAACAATAAAACTGATTGGCTCTGCAGCCAGAGAGAGAGAGAGATAATGGCCACACACATGGCATATGAGAAACAATAAATCTGATTGGCTCTGCAGTCAGAGAGAAAAATGGCGACAAAACTTGTGATTTGTTAATCAGAAGTGAATCTGAAACGGAAATCGCTTTGGTTCCTAATCTGTGATAGTGTAAGTACAGCACTGGAAATGAATTCTGAAATTTTACTGACTGTAGGCACATTTCCAGAATATTCCTGTGAACGGAGACATTTAAAAGGAGAACGCAGGCAACTAAAAATCAACAATTTCGGCAGTTTGAATGGTTGGCTCTGCCGTTTCAAACAGCGACATGGTGTTGTTTACACTTCATTTGCTGGTGAAGCAAACTCTGAATCAATTGATAGAAAAGTGATAGAAAATTACATGCCAGAAAACAATAACAATGTTGAAGAGACATCAATGTTTTTAATGTTCCACCTAAAAAATCGTACAGCCATGAACAAAAAAAACGCTCCCTCGCCCTATGCTGCTATATTTTTAAATGAGCGTTTATTATTTTGCCACTAAGTGTCTGATATCGTTTAGTGCAGTCAGAAAATTGTCTACAATTTTAACCAATAGAATCATACCATCCTACTTTAAAGCTCATTTAAAAATATAACAGTACAGAGTCAGGGAGCTTTTTTTTTGTCCATGACCGTACATCATCAGAGGTGTCATGGAGGAATTTTTTACGGAATAGGAATAAAATATCTTATTTGTATTGAAATGCAGTTACAGTACAGTAGTTACTTCTTTCATAGGTTTATTGGCATTTCTCGATAATACGATACCTCGTTAAAATGTTAAAAATCTTTCAGTCTCCTTAATAACGTAATAACGGGGTTATACTGTATTTCCTTTCTGTCGAACAGGACTTTTCGTATAAAGGTTGGCTGGCCTATGTCTAACTCTAGGTGACATCAATGCTGGTGTACCCCAAGGCTCTATCCTGTAATCTGCATTGTTCAACTTTTTCATTCATAATTTTCCAATTTTTACTAAATGTAAGCTATATCGGTTGGCTGATGATGTGTCCATCATGATTAGTGACCACGATCATGCACACGTCATATCTCGGTTAGAAGATGCATTATGTCAGTGTGAGAAATGATTTGCTAAGTGTGGACTAAATCCAAACGTTGAAAAATATAAGGCCATATTCATTACCATAAAAATTCGAAAACCCCCGAAGAGCTCTTCCTTTCTGGTAAGCAGTTCGAATTGATAAAGCATTACAAATATCTCAGAATGCTAATATGTGCCAAACTAAATTGGTTTGACCACGTCTCCTACATCATCAACAAAGAAAAGAAGGCAAAATTTGGCCTGGTAGTTCTTCTGGGGCGAAACAACTCCCTTGAACTGGTAACTCAAATGCAAACTATTGCTATACAAAATGGCAATCCAAACCGTCTTGTTTTACAGTATGACTGCCTGGGCAACAATATGTAAGTCAGGATGGAAGGACCTCTAGACCTTCCAAAACGTTATCCTGAGGACTATTGCCCAACTTGACAGGAGAGTTGCAACAAATATTTCTGTTGCTGAAAAATATATTGTGACATGTGATGTCAATTTTTTTGTTTTTTGTTTTTTTTTAATCTGAGAATTATAGCTATTGATTTATTCACATTTTGTTTGTCCTTTACTTATGAATCTCTCTACTTATGTGTCTTTTCGGGTTTTTTTCTTATTGTTTTTGTTTTATTACATTCTGTTTTCATTTTGTTTTTCTAGGCTTTGCTGTTTGGCGATGAATTTTTTTTTATTTCTTTGTTATAAGTTTATTCTAAAGAGGCGTCAAAAATGATATTTTTTTAATAGGTAGCATTGTCGGGGAGATGAAATTCTCCGTATTTATCGGATGCTATCTCATCATGGCAGTTGTTGCCGTTGAGTTGTTTTGAGAATTAATTATTTAGAAAAAAATTGTGATTTGCTCTATGTTTGTGGTTGTGGTGTGACTGATGTCAGTGTGTTTTGTTTATAGTTTTAGAAGAAATATATAAAATTTGTTCATTTTGAAACTATTTTCCCGGAGTTCGTTTGTTTGGTAGTTATAACTGTGTAGAATGAATTTTGTGCTCGTACTGTTTGTGGATGTAGTGGGTTTGAAACGTGTAGGCGCTGTGTTTGTGATTGTTGGTGGCGATTTGAAGAGTGAATGTTGTGTTGTTTGATTTACAAAATGTTGCTGGAAAATTATTATTTTTTTTCGTTTATAAATCTATATTTCGTTGTAGAAGTTGATTGTTTGTTATCCGTTGAGTTGATGATTACCGGGTAACAATCGCTTAAAAC
>JAHWFO010050510.1:1584472-1610108 GCA_023313115.1 Rhysida immarginata
CTCAAGTTCTCTTGAGGTGCTCCTTGGCTGCTGAATGATGAAAGCAAAGCTTTCGAAAAGCGCTTACAGACTCAGGTTGTATTTTTTCATTTTATTTTCGGTCTTTTTCTTTTTGTTCATTTCCTGTTTCGTTGTGGAAAAAGAGTTTCATTTTATTCTCAAGTTAATCATCTGCTTTATCCACATAAGATCTTCAGCAGAGTTCGCGAGAATCTCTTCCGCAGATTAAACACATGCATCAAGGCTCAGGGTCGGCATTTTGAACACCTACTGTAATGTCATTCATACCTCCTACAAGTTGCATTATCGCTCTAAAGATGCATGTCTGGTCCCATATTTATAGGAAAAATATTGTTCCCTGCTACTAACTGTACATGGTATTTCATTCCTGACCTACCTTTCTGATTAACCCTGTATTGATAGATATACTAGCAGAGGAGCCGGGATAATTACATTTGTAGGTGAACGAAACAGTTTCAATAAGTTATATTATAACTTCAAATTGGTTAAATAATAACTCAATCTATACAATACAGAACGTAGGGACTATCCATTCTACGAAAAATCCGAATCATACCGGGATTTTATTTAAACGCTTCTTGACTTGCCTCAGATTAAGACAATGTCCATCTTCACCACCAGGGAATGTCACTGGATACTTTGGACCCAACCTTTTATTGCCCTTGACGTACAAGCTCTTACACCCTTTTGCTTTATCCGAAACCCCTGTTGTTCAGACGTTTCCAATGCCCATATAGCCATAAGATTGTTGTCTGACCAATACTCGTTCTTTTTCTTTCTTTTCCAGACATAAGTTTTTGCCTCTCATCTGAATATTTCATAGGAAACTCAAGGGAGACATGTATGACTCTTTTTCCTTCTCAATAGGCGCTGTCGTGTCACCGCATCATCATTTTATTCTCATTATTATTAATTTTTTGAAATGAACGTTCAATCATCGTATTATCAAAATCTGACTTTCCAAAATATTTACATTCACACAGAATACAGTCAAAATGTACTTATATGAAATGTTTGGATCTGTTGTGCTACCAGATAAGATAGGGGATAACCCCAGCATGGCTCGGAGTTTTTTTTTTGGGATTAAATTTTGTAATATCTTAAAAATATACCCATAAAAACGCTTAGAATTAATACAGTAAAAATTCTTAATGAAAATTCGAAAAAATTTTTTAAATGGTCACAATGGATGGACCTCTCTATGTGTGCCACTGCTAGCCTAAATAATTTCTTAGACACGTAATCTTACTTTGGATGTACACTTGATGTTGTCGCAATTCCCACTCTGGTCTCGATGTCTTGCAGCAAAACTAGGCCATTCATCACTTTCTGTAGTCTAGCAGTCGCTGATTTCTCATTTGACATGCTTACCATTAGCTCATGAGACCAGATGAGTCCATCTCAGCTCCCGCACCCGACCCAATCGCCCAGTTATCCTTCCCAGACACCCTGCCATTCCTCCGACATTGGATACAGGCTCTCCGTAGGTTGGTGAGTGATTTTAAGCCTAGACTGTTTCTTCATCCTTTCCCATCCTTCACCAGCTCTTTTCCTACTCCATTTCTAATCCTAATACATTAATTTATCCTTCAAATCTAACATTCTCTAATTTAATCTAAACTACCCCCTGCCTCCATTATATATCTTCTCACCCCGTCCTTCTTTTTTATTTATTTTCACCTCTTTGCCTGTTTCTACCTTAACCCCTTTAATCCTTTACATTACTCTTATCATTTTTACTCCGATTTCGCTGCCCCCCCGCCCGTTGGTTTTTTGCCCCCGTCCCTTACTCCGCTACTCAACACTGCACCAATGCCTATATTTATACCGATCTTTTCCTTTTTTAAAACTCTTTGGTTTCTACCCCTCTTCACTTCACCAATTCCACCCTCTTTCTAAGGTCTTACTTTCGCCCTCCTTCTTCCATACCACATGCACCTCTAGAACCCACCCATGCCTATCAATTGACCTTGACTAGGCTCCTGCCTTTCCCTCATCCCTGTTTTACTATCTCCCTCCCCCACTACCACCCTCGCTCCCTTTCACGCTTCTCGTCTGTCACCACTCACATCACCCACTCTCCCCCCACCTTGTAGTCACTAGTTAAGGTCTGTTCTTATCCTATAACCCCCGCTAAACCTTCGTTACTATGAAAGTCAAAGGGCCTACACATACACCGACCGACAACGAAATTCGTCGCATATCAACAGACGAAATGTTAGATCAAATTCAAGCCCATGAATCATCGGTCATGAACATTTTAAAAAATAAGAATCAAAGGCAGAACATCGAATCATTTATCTCCCGAATTAAAAGATGGATTCACCTCAAATCTTTCAACAATTTAAGTCCACGACAGAGATGCCAGGAAATGAGAGATATGTCTGTTCAGTGTTCGTTGCCCCCGACTGAGACGGTCGGATTCATGAGCAAGTTAATGGAGGGTCCCACAAAAGAAGTCCCCTCCCGAAGTGACAGCGAGCAAACAGATGCCACAATGCGTCAACAAGAAATGCTACAATGTATAAAATCTATTGAAAAACAATTGGAAACAATTTGTGACCAACGGAAACAGGATAAAGAAAGCCGACAAAGGGATGATCGAAGAGTCGCACAAGACGAGGTTAAACTTGACGATAGATTAACATACCATTTTAAAAAACATTCTACTGAGAAAATTAATAGTGATGATGCCAGACAAGGTGCACAATATTACTACGTATCTGCACCACTGGTCCAACATGAAGGGATAAGCGAAAATAATGTGCCTGTCGTAAATAAACCCACAACCACATGGTTACAAAAAATTGAACAGAGTAAAAAAATACAAGGAGGTGCCAAGACTAATTTTAACACTGCGAAACATATTCGATTATGCTTGTGGGGCCTGTCTAATGACACTCCCATATGCCAATTAAAAAACTATTTAACAGAAAGAAGTGCAATTATTACGTCTATCAGTCGATGGAAAACACGCTCAGAAAAAATCTCCACGCTGATATATGTTTGCATTGAAGAAAATACTTCATTCGATTGGACAGAGGTACTTCAGTGCACCCATTTTTCGGTAAAACGCCCACCATTATAGGAGATGACGAAACAATTTTATTATCGAACCCAGTCCATGGATCGGATGCGAGGCCTATTTAAACGTAGTATGGTTCTTGCTTACCTGAATGCTAGATCTATGTTGAATAAATATGATTCTCTACAAGCATTTACACTTACATTCAATCCTGAAATTATTGTTATAACAGAATCTTGGTTACATAGTGATATTAGTGACTCAGATATCAACTTACCATCGTTCCAAATTTTTCGATGTGATCGTCCTACGAGAGCTGGCGGCACTGCAATATATGTTCTTGATAAATATGAGGCTTATTTGGAGAAAAAGGATACTTATCCTGGCTGTGATATATTCTCAGTAAATATTAAGCTCGGCTGCACCAAATTTCGCATTATCTCACTGTATCTCACTTCCGTTTGTGAATTTGAAGAACTCTTTGAAATCTTCATGAGCTATCTCCAAGACTCCATACCATGCTTCTTGATAGGCGACTTTAACTTGTTTTTCCACTTGAATACTATTAACTGCCAACGGATTACGGCTTTAATGTCTCGTGCCAAATCAACTCCCGTTGTAGATCAGTATACTAGGTACTCAAGGAACCCGTCGACATTGGATCAGATATATATTCCACATAATATGCAAGTGTCCAAAATGGAGTATCTGGACATCAGTAAACTCGATCACAAGACAATCATTGTCAATCTTCAGTGGACAGACTATAATCAGACCAACGCGAAACCCCGAACTCTGATAAGCAGCTATGCGCGTTATGATGAATATGCATTCATTCAAAATATTGAGAAAGCGCTATCTAACGTCAATTATACTGCGGACGTGAACTATATGACTAACCAATGCATAATATACTCTCACATAATACCTACAACGCAGGTGCTTCCCATAAAACACAAACAAATAAATACGTCAAATCTTGGTGAACTGATAGACTAAAAACCTTATGGCTATCCAAGAACTCCTGTTACTCAACCTGTAAACTACAACCTAACCTCGAAAATCGTAACAAGTGGGAAAAGGCAACACTAGCCTTTAAGATATAGGTGCGCAAATGTAAACGTAATATGTATATTATGAAGAATGGCAGAGTCGACATATGGTCACTGGTTAAAGGCACTAATGTAAAAAACTCTAAGAGCCTGGAGCCAGCACTGTTCAAAACATACCTTCTTTGGTGTGATAATCCCAAGCAGACGATACCTAGTACTCCGATAGTATCTCCTTGTTTCGTTAACCATAGGTTCTCGAGTTTTACACCTGTGTCACCGAGTGATATTAGAATTGCAATTCGTAGATTGAAATCATCCTCAGCGATTCCTACTGATATAGTGATGGCCAAGCAATTGAAAAGTTTAAACGATGCCTTCTGGGCCCTTTCATGTAATCTGGCCAATTTAATCATCGCCTTTTCAAAATACCCAGTTGCATGGAAGACTGTCTTTATTACTCCAATATACAAGAATAAAGGATCCCGCCTAGACTATAAATTCTATAGACCTATTGCAACTTTCCATCCTTTGACTAAAGTCATAGAATGCACCATTTTTCGCCAACTGAAATCGTACATCCAACCTCTACTACATCGTAATCAATAGGGATGCGGAGCCAATCGGAGTGCCAGCTCACGTATAATGAAAATATATCAAAAAATCATACAAACTCTTGATAAGAAAAAAGCCTTAATCTTAGCAAAAACAGACGTATCTAAAGCATTTGATACCGTTCCACGTTGTCAACTCTTACACGATTTGAATAATATAGGAGTCCGTAGTTCAGCATTATCTCTGTGTGCTTCATACTTTCAGAATCGCTACTTCAGTATAGTTGATAAAGATAATCCCGACCAGTCTACTTCTCATATGTCCAACAATGGTGTCATCCAAGCTTCTGGTTTTTCCAACATATTTTACTCTGTTTCTCACGATCCCTTTTGGAACTACCTCTACATTGTAACTTGTTATCATACGTTGATGATAACTTTTTGTTCTCTTAATGCAACTACGACGATATTGAACAAGAGAAGATATTATTACAAGAAGATTTAAATAGCGTAGAATCCTGGTAACGTGAACGCGCCATGATATTAAATACACGAATAACAAACAATAATATTTCTTCATCTTACTACCCCAGCCACCAATGAATCAATCAGAGTTCTAGGAATAGACTTTGACACACAGTTGAACTTTCAAAATCATATTCAAAATCTAATTCAAGGAATTACAAAAAAATGCTATTTATTTTATCGTCTAAGTAAACTTTTAAATTCTAAAGAGCTAACCATTTTAATACGAGCACACATATATGCCACCATTTAATATGGCATCTGCTTATGGTCATGCGCATATACCTATCGACTAAAATGTTAAAAACTACAGTGAATCAATGCATTCGAGTAGCCTTCAGGCTTAATCGTTATCAGTCAATTTCAGAACACTGTTACAAAATTGGTCTGTTGCCCTTTGAGGCCTTCGTTATTTATTGTAGATTGAAATCGTTGGCCAACTCTTTACGTAATAATGAAGACCCTAATCATTTTATGATACTGTCGTGTATTTTAACTATACGAACAGAGTGGAAGCAAGGAGGTAATAAGCTAGACGATTTAATATTTGAATAGAATTAAATACATAGACTAGCAGAACTAGCTAGCATATAGTGAAAACTTTAAACAATAATTTATCGTCTTCATATGATGAGGAGTCCCGAATATCAGTGGATACCACCAAAGCATTGCACCGAGTGGATCCGACTAACGTTCGCTCCGTGTCTATAGTTGCCTTGTTGCTTGCTGGTTCCAAATCGACGGGGTTTTTCGAGAGGTAGAATGCCTGGGCTGAGTTAGGCACCGCAACATCTGAGAGCGACGACCTATTTAGGTTTGTCGACCGAGGAGATTGTACTGTATGGAATAGAACATGAGATTAGTAAGAGTCAATGATTCTTATCTTGCTTAAAACCCAATAGAATATTCTAGCATAAATCTTATTACGGCACAGTACCAGGCAATGCGGCATTGCTGTCCGAGTGCGGACAATCTGCAAGGTGCCCCACGAGAAAGCTGGCTGGAATCGTTGGCGAAAATGCTACCTCGCTGTATCCACCTCTCCTCGAGAATAAGTAAGGGTGAGCGCAACACACAGACTCCTGTCCTTGCTGTCGTGTTATTGTTTGTTGGGGCGTGCTATCCGAAATAGCGCCTTCTTGTACGTGGTCCTCCGATGCCGACAGCGGGTCGTTCTCGTCTCTGGGTTGTGGCTACGTCCTTAACCTCCAATTTTAATGCTGATGTGGAAGCCGAGCTGCAAGCGCCCGGGTCGGTTGTATAATCGTGCTGAAGCTCCTCAATGTTCATGCCCGTCGGATTACTTAATCCATTGCCACCTGCAACATTTTCACATAAGTTCATACACATAGCGAAATGATCATCAGGCTTACGATGCTTGAGATTATCCGAAGGAATTCGCTCCCTTTGGTGCTTTCATGGGCATTGAGGCCTCCGGGACGCCTAGGCTGGCGTATAGCGGTCGGACGTCTTGGTTGCGATTCCTTTTTCCATCGGGACGACTAATTTTCTCAATGGCCTCCGTTAAAGTTCGCTGCCGGGAAAGGTGCTGAGACTACGGCAGCGGCAACCTCTTTCCGTCAGATGGTCCTGGTTCTGCACGGTGACTATTTTCAATATAGCAAGAATTATAGTTAATGTGCTTATTACTACAAAGGCTACTCGCCGTTGGTCTTCCGTGCTTCTGGGATTCGTAACATTCCTTCGAAATCCTATCCGGACATCTCATTTGGTTCGGCTGGCTGTCAAAGTTCCTAACTGAAAGGGAATCAACCACCATCTGTCGTTCTAGCCTTTTTCTTCGCCTTTTATTCGGGCTTGGAGGATTCTGTGCCGAGATTGAGCACTTCATCCTCCAATCCCGAGGCTCAGACTTCTCCTTCTTTCTCCAATCCTGAGGATTCAGAATTTCTCTTCTTGACGGGGTCTATCCACTACGGGCGGGGGTGTTTCTTTTCTGATTCTCTCTTTCCCTTGTCAAATCTTTGGAAAAATGTTTTTTAAAATTTTTCCTCCGACGGGGATTTGACAATATCCCGCTGCCGAACCCGCGTCGAAAATCTTCTATTTTCGATTGCGGTTTTTATTTTCCACTCTTCTTTTATCCTGCAAAATTAGAATTTTTCTTATTAGTTCTTATGTTACTAACTTCTATTCTCCTTCTGTCCTGCGTGTCTCTTGGCTCTTCCTCATTCCCCCTTTGCTTTGAGAATTTCCTCACTAATTGCTGACATCGGTGTAAGTTTTTTTCTGGTTCCCAAGTCGGTTTTACATACCCTACCCACTTGACCAGAAACTTTCCATGGGGGGCCTTGCCTTTCGCATCCAAGATGGTTTCCACTTGGTATACATCGGAAAATTCCTTGTCCCTGATTGGCCCTGGTGGCTGCTTCTTTACTTGTTTTCTTCTTGGAAAAAATTTCCGTAGAAATGAGACATGTAGTGTCTTTGTCCTTACTTTAAATCTTGGCGGGATTTGCAACTGTGCTGTCACTTCATTTATTATTTTCTTTACCTTAAAGGGTCCTACAAACTTGGGATATAGCTTTCTCCCTACTGTGCCTCTTTGCTTCATAATTCGTTTAGCTACCACCAATACCTTTTCGCCCTTCTTTAGCTTCCATTTCGTTCGCTTTCGATTGTAACATTTCTCGTACTTTGCATTTGCCTTCTTTATATTTCTTCGGGCTTGTTGTAATAGCAGTTCCAGTTTATTCTTAAACTCTTTTTCAGATTCTACCTCCTTCATTATTTCACCTTTTATGTTTGGTAATCTCATTTCCCTTCCGAGATCCATTAAAAACGCCGAACAACGGATAGCCTCTGATTTTGTAGAGTTTAAAGCTATCTCGGCCGATGTCAAGTATCCATCCTATTTTTCTCCGCAAATCGTGGTGGCATATCTTCTTGACTTGGACTGGTAAATTTTTACTCCTATTTTCGCCGCAAATTGGCTGTCGATGAAGTTCTCTTCTGCACCCGTATCCAAGAAAGCTTTCGCTTCGTTATTGTTGGCTTTACACCTAATTATGAAGAACTTCTTCGGGTTGCCTCCTTTTATAAAGTTAGCTTGTGGGCTTCTTCTTTTGCCCTTATCTCCTTTTCGAGGCTTTCTGCAAAATCGGGCTATATGCCCAGGTCGGCCGCAGTTAAAGCAAATAATTTTCTTTTTTACCCCTCTCGCTTGAGCTCCTGTGCCGACTACGTCGATTTCCATCGGTTCTTCGACATTATTGCTACTTTCACTAGGCCCGTCTTGAGCCTGATGCCAAAATTCTAGAAATTGAATCGCTTCATTGACATCCCTAAACGCCTTCATCCTCATTGTTACTTTCAATTGGGTTGATAGGCCCTCGATCAGCCTCAGAAGTTTGTCGTGTTCTGATGCTTTTCGTATCCCACTTAATATTTTTCTAAACTGTGTCAGGTATTGCCTTACATTATTCCTGCTCATTTTTAACTTCAGGATGTCCCTTCTTAATGTGATTTGCATGTGACCTTTGCGGAAGTTTTGCAGAAATTTGCCCTCAAAGTCACCCCACTTGAGGGTCTGAGCTTTGATTACAGTTTCCGTAAACCAATCTAGCGCTTCGCCCCGTAGGGATCCTGGTAGCAGCTTATCACATTTGTCGAGGCCCAACTCCTTACAACTTGCGATTAGCTTGAAATGCTTTATAAATCGGTCCGCATCTTCCTCATCCTTGCCCTCGAACATGGGGAATGGTAAGTTTTCTGCTGCTTTCATATCCATTATTCCTTAGTTCTAAAATACTCACTCTTGCTGCACTTTTTTTCTTTTTTACTTCTGTCTTTCAAATCTTTCGGCCTTTGCTCCTCTTCAAAGTACCTCACCCACTCGCTGGATTTGAAACGTCCTCCGGCTGGCTTCTTAACATAGACAAAAGAAAAAGAATGTCTGCAGTCTCTTTATAATTAAATTTCAAAGTTCACTATTGCTAGCTTAAGCTTAAACATGCAGTGGATACCTGAGGTCGTGATCTGGGCTTGCTCGCGACCAAAAGTACCTCCCCCTCTCTGTCGTGTATTTTAACTATACGAACACAGTGGAAGCAAGGAGGTAATAAGCTAAATGATTTAATATCTGAATAGAATTAAATACAAAGACTAGCAGAGCTAGCTAGCATATAAAGAAAACTTTAAACAATAATTTATCAGTCCAGATCGTCTTCATATGATGAGGAGTCCCGAATATCAGTGGATACCGCCAAAGCATTGCACCGAGTGGATCCGACTAACGTTCGCTCTGTGTCTATAGTTGCCGTGTTGATTGCTGGTTCCAAATCGTCGGGGTTTTTCGAGAGGTAGAACGCCTGGGCTGAGTTAGGCACCGCAACATCCAAGAGCGGCAACCTATTTAGGTTGGTCGACCGAGGAGATTGTACTGTATGGAATAGAACATGAGATTAGTAAGAGTCAATGATTCTTATCTTGCTTAAAACCCAATAGAATATTCTAGCATAAATCTTATTACGGCACAGTACCAGGCAATGCGGCATTGCTGTCCGAGCGCGGACAATCTGTAGGGCGCCCCACGAGAAAGCCGGCTGGGATCGTTGGCGAAAACGCTGCCTCGCTGTATCCACCTCTCCTCGAGAATAAGTAAGGGTGAGTGCAACACAAAGACTCCTGTCCTTGCTGTCGTGCTATCGTTCGTTGGGGCGCGCTATCCGAAATAGCGCCTTTTTGTACGTGGTCCTCCGATGCCGAGAGCGGGTCGTTCTCGTCTCTGGTTCGGTCAGGGGTTGTGGCTACGTCCTTAACCTCCAATTTTAAAGCTGATGTGGAAGCCAAGCTGCAAGCACCCGGGTTGGTTGTATAATCGTGCTGAAGCTCCTCAATGTTCACGCCCGTCGGATTACTTAATCCATTGCCACCTGCAACATTTTCACATAAGTTCATACACATAGCATAATGATTATCAGGCTTACGCTGCCGGGAAAGGTGCTGAGACGACGGCAGCGGCAACCTCTTTCCGTCAGATGGTCCTGGTTCTGCACGGCGACTATTTTCAATATAGCAAGAATTATAGTTAATGTGCTTATTACTACAAAGGCTACTTGCCATTGGTCTTCCATGCTTCTGGGATTCGTAACATTCCTTTGAAATCCTATCCGGACATCTCATCTGGTTCGGCTGGCTGTCAAAGTTCCTAGCTGAAACAGAATCAACCACCATCTGTCGCTCTTGCCTTTTTCTTCGCCTTTTATTCGGGCTTGGAGGATTCTGTGCCGAGATTGCGCACTTCATCCTCCAATCCCGAGGCTCAGACTTCTCCTTCTTTCTCCAATCCTGAGGATTCAGAATTTCTCTTCTTGACGGGGTCTGTCCACTACGGGCGGGGGTGTTTCTTTTCTGATTCTCTCTTTCCCTTGTCAAATCTTTGGAAAAACGTTTTTTAAAATTTTTTTCCTCCGATGGGGATTTGACACATAAAGTATTTTAATAGCTCTATAGATATTCGTCAACCTCAACGATTTAAATTTGTCACTCCCATACTATCTAATTTTAAACGCAGAATGTATCCTTATAATAGTTTTAAATTTTGGAATGACTTGCCATATTATGTGCGAAGTCACTTCTTTGTTTGTTCTCTTTATAAATGTATTCATAATTGCGTACATTTTAATAATGCTCTAAAAATCATATATTTTAAAAAACCGAAAAAACTTTCAACTTTCTTGATATAACCATTGTAAACCTGATTGTTGTTCTAAACTCAGTGAATTTATGATGTAAAAATCCCAGGGAGTGCTTCTAGATAAATAATAATAATAATAACAATATAGCACAGAGCTAAAGGAGTGCCTCCTCTGTCGTCTTTCCACTGTTTCTCAATAGTCTGCTAACTCTCCATTATCTCCAGTTACTTATCATTTCTAAAGAATTTCAAGAAATTGTTAAGTATTAAGAACTATCGATTCTAAGAAAAGCCTGAATAACAGGAGTTCTATGCATTGTTACAAACTGAACCTTATTTATATTGCTCAAGCTTTGCCTTGCATTGTTGGTCATGAGCTACATATTATTCATTCCTGCATAGTGTTGGTGCATTGCGTGTTGACACCATTGTTGATATCCGTTGTTGCACAAACTTTTCCTTGCTTTGTTGGTCATAAGATATTGCTCGTTAATATGCCCTGCCATCATTATGAATAATGATATATTATCGATATTTATTATTTTTTCGAAATCTGAGATAGTGACCTTCCTCATTCTTTGAAAGTCAAGTATGCAAAATTTCATCAAGATCAGAATAAAACTGTAGATACGTATAAGAACCAAACCCACATACCCACAAACATACAAACATCCTTCTTTATATATATAGATAGATAGATTGATTTTCGGTAATTCTACAATTTCCTGCTCTAGATGAGGTTCACTTTGTTTCTAATTCACGGAGAAGTTTTTGTCTTCTTTGAGCAATGCTCAATCAATTCTTCTTCGATTATTAAAAACCACAATACAGTCTGCTTGAAGAGTTTAGTTGATGCATGCTTTCTTATTGGTTATGTCTTATACTGTTGCCCGAGAACAATGAGTTTCAAAACACACTATCCAAGGGTTCCATGCATACAAATTATCCAAACATGTGTTAGGGAAGTGAAGGGAGAAACGTGTATCTCCTATTTATTTCGTGATATTACCATAAGACCTTGAATAGAGGCACGGGAGTCTATTTATCACAATGGTCCAACCCCCTCTGCGATTGAGCAAGACCTGGCGTTTATGTAAGACCCGGCGTTTATTTAAGAACCAGCGTTAAGGGCTATTCCCAAGAAACGGGAATAAAACATGCCGTAATTTATACGACTACCACCGGAATTTATACATTTAATCCGAAACACGACCAGACACAGCGTTTATTTTAAATCATCCGTTTAATCTATTTTTAGAACACCCATCCTTTATTCAAGACCTGTGTTTATTTGAATACCCGGTCTTTATTCAAGTTTTTATGGTATATTCATTTCTGCTAATTATTAGTTATTCTACGTAGTACTGCCAAAGAAACAGAACATATTTTCATGCATCATATTGAAAATATTGTTGCATCATCACTACATTGTTTTCCAGTACATATGCGGAAATTTATGACAAAATAACTTCAAAGAAAAACTGTTTTCTTGGGCAGTAGTGGTTGTACATGATCCTTTGTGTTAGTGTGCTGTGCAATCCCAACAGCCTGTTTGAGTTATTCATTACTTGGTAACCTGCTGTTGCAATGGCACTCTGCTCTCGAAGGAAAACTTGGCTATTCATCATTTTCTTATTCTATCAATCTTCTTTTCTTTGGTTGACACGACCATCACTCACTGACAACTTGCTTGCCACAGTTGTGTCCAGGCAAAACCAATACAGCACAGAGTAAAGAGACTGCTTCCTCTGTTACCTTTCAGTCTCTCTCAATAGTCTGCCAAATCTCCATTATCTCCAGTGTAGGTAAATGGAACAATCTCAAGAAATTAAATGATAACTCCAATACCGTTTTCAGCAGTTCTACAATTTCCTCCTGTAGACGAAGAATGGCGCATTCTATCCTTGCATCATCTGGAAAATATTGTTGCATCATCATTGAAATTGCTGAGTCGGTTTTCATGGGAACAATATTTCCCCCGTCATGAAGTGGAAATGTATGGCTACAATAACTATGACGAAACAGCTTACTTCTTGGGTAGCAGTGGATGTAGAGTGGTGGCCAAAAAATTAGCACCAACCAAATAGCTCTAAAAATATTGCCAAAGTTAATTGAAAAATCAGTGGTTTAAGTTAATTCCACCTCTGCTACAAAATAAAAGAGACTGTCTGAAACAAAGTATTAAAAAAATTTTTTTTTTGGAGGATACACTATGAAAAGGGAAACATGTTTCAGGATATTTAAGTAATTGGCTGTACATAAGTTTAGCAACCTAACGTGTTTGGAACTTAAACGTGGATTCCGCATTGTAAGTTTGTTGTATTTTAATATACACATTGTATAGGCAACAATTTTAATTTCACTTGTACATATTTTAACAAGCAGTCATGGGAAAACGACAAAACATATCACTGGATCTCCATAAACAAATTAGACAGTTACGCAATGAAGGACTAACATTTGTACAGCAAATCATGATTTATACATACAATTCAGCAGTACAACAACACTGGTTCTGTCAGAGATCGTTTAAGACCAGGAAAACCTAACAAATACCCCCGCACATCGACCGCATCATTCATCGTCTCTCCAAAAAAGACAGATCCTTAACTTCAACAATGATTCACAAGTGAATTGTTAGTATCAGTTCTCGTACCATTCGTCGACGATTAAACCAGTTTAGTTTGTTTGGGCGAGAGGCATGAATTAAACCTCTTGTGTCATTAAAGAACAGTAAAGCTAGGTTAACTTTTGCTCGTGCCCATCTCAACTGGACAACACAACTGTGGAAAAAGGTGCTGTTTACAAGCCACAGTGTTTACAGTCAACCGTGAAACATGGAGGGGGAAATGTGATGATGTGGGGTTGTTTTACCTGGTATGTTGTAGGCCCAATCGATCATATAAATCGCATCAAGATCGTTTTGTTTACAAATCCATCCTTGAGAACATTATGCTTCCTTATGTCGATGACAATCTGCCCCTTATATGGTCATTCCAGCATGATAACAACCGAAAACATACCAGCAGACTTGTCAAGGAATGGTTACACATAAATCATATCAAAATTATGCAATGGCCTGCTCAGTCAGCAGATTTGAAACCCATAGAAATGCTATACATTGATGTCAAAAGGGCTGTTAAAGAAAAAAAACCCATTAGTATTCTTACACTACTCGACACCATCAAAGAAGCATTGAACAAAATTCCAGAAGATCAACGTCAACATCTAGTGGAATCCATGCACAGATGATGTATAGCCATTATTAAACACTTTGATTACTTAACCAAATACTGATTCTATGATGTATTATTTATTTATTCTGTATATGGTGCTAAATTTTTGTCCATAAGAAAATCACCTAAAGGATTAAAAAAATTCTCATTGTTTCAATTTTGAATTCAACATGCATGGTTATTTGTTGGATCATTTCACATTTAATTCTTTTATTGGTGTAAATATATTTGTAACTAGTTAGGAATTTTTGTAACAAACAACATAAGCCAATATAGGTGGTAAATTTTTGGCCACCACTGTACATATTCATTTGCGATTACATTTATACTTGAAGAGTCGAGTTGATGTATCGGTTATGTCATCAACTGTTGCCTGAGCAAACGGACAGCTTCGTCTATTGCCTTTTCACTCTCTCTCAATTGTCTTTCAAATACCTATTATCTCCAGTCACTGATCATTTTAAAGATTTTAAAGAAAGTGTTAAGTTCCAAGAAAAGCCTGACCAACAGGAACTGTGCAATTTTACAAAACTTAATATTATACCAAAGCACAGACATTCCTTTGCATTGTTGGACATGTGATACATCTTTTTGATATGCATTGCCATCATCATGAATATCTATGTATTATTAATAATTACTTTTTTTTAGAAATCTGAAGTAGAAATTGACCTTCCTCATGCTTTGAAGATCGAGTGTGCAATTTCATCAAGACAGGAGTAAAATTGTATATTTGTACAAGAAACAAATACAACCCGGGATAATTACATTTGTAGGTAAACAGAACAATCTCAAAAAATTAGATTATAACTCCAAATTGATTAAATAATAACTCAATCAATTCAACATAGAGCAAAGGGACTATCCATTCTACGAAAAATACGAAAAACAGGAATTCTAGGTGATATACTGGGACCGAAGTTTGCTCTTGACATAGAAGCTCTTGCTCTATTCAAAACTGTTGTTGCTCAGAAGTTTCAAATACCAGTATAGCTTTTTTTATTTGAGTTGCAGAGTTTCTCTGACCAATACTCGTTCCTTCTCTTTCCCATCCAGGCACATAACTTTTTGCCAGACGTCTGGACTTTTGATATGGAACACAAGGGAGACACGCGTGACTCCTTTGCATCATCAATAGACGCTGCCTTATTAATGTTCTGTCATTGCATCATCATGTTATGCACATTATTAATAATTTTTTTAAAACGGACGTTCAATTATCGTATTATCAGCATCTGACTTTCTAAAATATTCACATTCACACAGAATACAGCCAGATAACTCTTTCTCAATAGTCAGCTAACTCTTCAGCATCTCCAGTTATTGATCATTTTTAAATATTTTCAAGAAATTGTTAAGTACTAAGAAATCTCTTTTCTAAGAAAATCCTGCATAACAGGAATTCTATGCACTGTTGGTCACTAGATATATATTTTGATCCTTGCATAATGTTGGTGCTTTGCGTCTTGACACTATTGTTGAAAAGTATTGTTGCACAAATTTTGCCTTGCATTGTTGGTCATGAGATATTTCTCATTAATATGCCTTGCAATAACCAGGTATATCGATTTTTTATCAATAATTATTAATTTTTCGATAATCTACATATCACCATATCAGTTTCCAAAATATACACATTCCAACAGATGAGATGTCTGGATCTGATGTGGTACCAAATAAACTAGGTGATAACTCCGCGCGTGGCTCGGTCGGTTTTTATGATTAAATTTTGCAATTTCTTAAAAAAAACCACAAGAAAACGCTTAGAATAATTACAGTAAAAGTTCATAATGAAAACTCGGAAAAAAATTTTCAAATGCTCACAATGGATGGACCTCTCCATGTATGCTGCTGCTAACCTACATAATTTTTTAGTCACGTAATCTTACTTTAGATGTTCCATTGATGTTGTTGCAAAAACTTTGTGTAGTCTAGCAGTCGCCGATACTTCTAATTAACATATGCTTAATACAGCACGAAGCTAAAGGATTGCTTTCTCTCTCGTCTTTCCACACTTTCTCAATAGTCTGCTAAACTTCTATTATCTCCAGTTACTGATCATTTTTAAAGATTTTCAAGAAATTGTTACGTACTAAGAATTCTCTTTTCTAAGAATAGCCTGAATAACAGGAATTCTATGCATTGAATTCTATATTACACAAACTTTGCCTTGCAATGTTGGTCATGAGACATATATTGTTGATCCTTGCATAGTCTTGGTGCATTGCGTGTTGACACCATTGTTGATATCTATTGTTACACAAACTTTTCCTTACATTTTTTTCATGAGATATATATTGTTGGTCAGTGTAGACTGCTTGTGAATTGCGTGTTGATACCACTGTTGAAAAGTACTGTTGCACAAACCTTGCCTTGCATTGTTGGTCATGAGATATTTCTCATTAATATGCCTTGCCATAACCATGAATATCGATTTTTTATCAATAATTATTATTTTTTCGAAATCTGAAGTGGACAGTGACCTTCCTCATGCTTTCAAGGTCAAGTACGCAAACTTTCATCAAGATCGGAATAAAACTGTAGATTTGCATAAGAAACAAACAAACAAACAAACCCCCAAACAAACAAACATCCTTCTTTATATACTAGCAGAAGACCCGGTGTTGCCTGCGATAATTACGCTTTAAGGTAAACAGAATAATCTCAAAAAGTTAAACTAAACCTCCAAATTGGTTAATTAATAACTCAATCACTACAATATAGAGCGAAGGGACTATACATTCCAAAAAAATCCGAAAGACAGGAATTTACCTCTTCACTGAACAAAACCATTCTAGGTGATATACCAGGACTTGATTTACCGAAAAAAAAATTTTTAAAGGCTCACAATAAGGCTCTCCAAGGATGCCACTGCTAGTTTGAATAATTTCTTACTCACATAATCTTACTTTAGATGTACACTTGTTCTTTCAATTTCCTTTCTTCTTTCGATAAGTTGAAGCAAAACTTGGCCATTCATCCTTTTGTGAGTCTTGTGGTCGCCGATTCTTCTATTTACTTGCTTACCATTTGGTCTATACAGCACGGTGCTAAAAAAGTGCTTCCTCTATCGTCTTTAAATCTTTCTCAATAGTATGTTCACTCATTATCTCCATTTACTGATCATTTTTAGAGATTTTCAAGAAATTGTTAAGCACTAAGAATTCTCTTTTTTAGGAAAAGCCTGAATAACAGGAATTCTATGCATTGAATTCTATTTTGCAGAAACTTTGCTTGCATGTTTCTCATGAGACATATATTGTTGGTCCTTGCATAGTGTTGGTGCATTGTGTGTTGACATCATTGTTGATACCTATTGTTGCACAAAGTTTTGTTTGCATTTTTGGTCATGAGATATGTATTGTTGGTCCGTGCAGAGTGTTTGTGAATTGCGTATTGACATCATTGTTGATACTTATTGTTGCAAAAACTTTGTCTTGCATTGTTGGTCATGAAATGTTTCTCAATAATATGCCCTGCCATAACCATGAATATCGATTTTTTATTAATAATTATTATTTTTTCGAAATCAGAGGTAGACAGTGACCTTCCGCATGCTTTGAAGGTCATGTATGCAAAATTTTATCAAGATCGGAATAAAACTGTAAATTTGTATAAAAATCAAACAAACAAACCCACAAACAAACATCCTTCTTTATATATATAGAAGATAAAAGACTAGAAGAAGCACCAAGCGTTACCCGGGAAGTTTACAGCTGTAGGTATACAGAACAACCTCAAGAAATTAAATAATAACAAAAATTGGTTTTCAGTATTTATGCAATTTCCTGCTGTAGATGATGCTCTCATTGTTCTGATGCTTCTGACGCCCGAAGAACTTTTTGTGTTCTCTGACCAATACTCATTCTTTTCAGTTATTTACTTGGAAAACGTTTGCTCCAATTGCACTCTGCTCTCGCAATTTTTTCAGTTAACACAGTCAGTTGTAGCAGTGTATTGGCAAAACCAATACAATACTGAGCGAAGTGACTGGTTCTTCTGTCGCCTTTCCAGTCTTTCATTTTGTCTACTAACTCTCCATTATCTCCAAGTAGTGCTTATTTTTTATAATTTGCATGAAAATGTTAATTTATAAAAACTATGAATTCCAAGAACACCCTAAATAACAGGAATTCTATGCATTGTTACAAATTGAAACTTATTTTTAAAGCGTAAACTTTGCCTTGCATTGTTGATCATGAGATACCTCTTATTAGTATGCCTTGCCATCATAGTGAGTATTAATAATTACACATTTTTCGAAATCTGATGTGGAAATAACCTTCCTCTTTATTTGAAGATTAAGTGTGCAAAATTTCATCAAGATCGGAATAAAAACTGTAGATTTTTATAAGAAACAACATATTTTTGCCAATCGTCTTAACCGTTTTTAGAGTGCTGAATGTATTTTTGGAGTGACTTATATTTTTTGCCTCCTCGAAGGAGACTGCTTAATCTATATCGTCTATTATATTCATTTCCGGCTCAATTTTCCAATGTTCATGTTGAAATATTATGGTCACAGTAACTTCAACAAAGACACTCCCTACTAGGGTTGTAGTGGTTGCACATGATAGTTTATGTCTGTATGCTCTGAAATTCCAAGAAACTGAGTGGTTTACTCACTACTTGGTAATTTCTTGATACAATTTGTACTCTGCCCTAGATGTTATGAAGCAAAACTTGGGCTTTCATCCCTTTGTGTGTTCTGGCAATCACAGTTTCTTCAGTTGAAATGCTTACATCATCGACGGCTACGTGTGAACATCGATAATCACTAGGTTACTTATCACTTGCTCAGTTTCTCAATAGTTTGTTAACTCTCCATTATCTAGTGTTACCGTTCATTTTTAAAGATTTTCAAGAAACTGTTATATTCTAAGAACTATCAATTCTAAGAAAAGCCCAAACACTCGGAATTCATTTATTGTAACAAATCAATTTTGTTTCTTATTTCGCCGTTTGGAATGAATCTTCATTATAAGGCTTAGTCAAGCTTATTTTTATGCGCTAACTTTGTAACTTTATGATACCATTGTTGATGCAAATTTTGCCTTACATTTTTGGTCATGCGATACCTCTTATTTATATGCCTTCCCGTAACCATGAATATCAATTTTTTATTGGTAATTATTAACTTTTCAAAATCTGAGCGAAACATTGACCTTCCTCATGCTTTGAAAATCATGTATGCAAAGTTTCGTCAAGATCGGAATAAAACTGTAAATTTCTATTAAATATACACAAACAAACCCACAGACAAACATTCTTCTTTACATACAGGGTGTCCATAAAGTCTGGTGACATGGCAGATATCTCAAATCTGCCAAGTATGCAAGAACTGATGAGTGTGATTTATAGGTAATAGAGCGGTGGGGAATCCGCTGCCGCACTGAAATTTGACCTTGACCCCCAAATTCAAGGTCATGCATTTGCTAACTCGAAAACTAAAAAATTCCAATTGCTACCATGTAGAAGAACACCACATTTAGTCTAAAAACAATTTTTCATCACAACCTTCCTTTTGAAAGTTTTTGAGAAAATGGGCAAGAAAGGGTCACTCAAGAGTGTGCTTCCTCTTCCTCTTTCCAGCAGTGTGATTCACTGCAATTCAAATGCATTAGAAACCTCAGCCAACCTAGCCAGCTCAACATGACCTTGTTACTCTACAGCGTAGCAATTGAAAATTTTTCTCTCTCTTTAATAGTTTTTGAGTTAGCAAATGGATGACCTTAAATTTGGGGGTAAAGATCAAATTTGAGTGCGGCAATGAATTTACCACCCCATTATTACCTATAAACCACACTCATCAGATCTCGCCTACTTGGCAGCTTTCAGATATCTGCTATGTACACAGACATTTTGGACACCCTGTATATACTAGCTGTGCCCAGGATAATTACAGTGTTAGGTAAGCAGAACAACTTCAAGAAGGATGTTGATTTGCTTCACTTAAACACCTACAATTGTTTCGTGTACATTAAAACGACTGTTAAGGTTTCTGGTGCTGATACTTACCAGACTGACCTTTCTGTTTGAATGCACTCTCCAGTCAATTTTATTTATATACAAGCTTTTACTCCAAAGTTTCATGGTACACTATGTGTTTCGGGAAACGAAATTAGACCGGTAGTGGGGTCGACAGGATCTTCTCCATTGGAAATTAACAGCAATTGTTGCTCTGCGCTTGTTTCTCCTAATAAAAATGAACCGTATTATTCCTCTTGAGATCTATTTTGCGCACAGGCCTTCATAAGTTCGATCATTTAAGACAGGCATAATGTTCGTCGATTGTTGTAGAGTGTGGAATCACAGGCAGGGATTGTTGAAATTCTCCTGTCATGAGAACAACAGTATCGCCCATCAACCACCCATTTCCCCGTATGTCATGCAAAATGCAAAACTTCTAGTGCCTTTTTGTGGACCATGGTGCATTCGACTCAAACGATTAGTTTGCAGTTTTTGAGCACTTGTGCCTGAAGGGAGTCATTGCTTACGTTGCAAATGGGCCGTTCTCAAACATGCAGATTTAATTGTTGCTTCAGAACTGAATGCTCTGTTTGAATGCAACTAACAGTGTAGATGCTATTCCAGAAGATGCTATAGCCAAAGCAATTTCATTTCTTTGCCAAATCTCAGCCTGCAAAATATTTATCAGAAATGATTTATCAGTTCTCCCAGATGTGTTAAGGAAACAAGTACCATCGTTTCCATCCTGAATGGAATCCTCATTCCAAAGAAATGAATGGTGGAAGTGGTGACTGTATCATTGCGTTCTTCACAGGACATTTTGGCGGACGTCACACTGTTGTATTCTTTGTGGATGAGGTGTCTCACAACGGCATGGGCTGGAGGGCAATCTTGTTGGAGTAAGAAAGTTATGGCTCGTTTGGTGTCTGCGATGATAGAGTGGAGATTAGGTTGGGTGGGCCATCTGTGGATGACGTGCTTACAGCCCTTGTTTAGAAGGGATAGCTCATCGACTGAGAATTTGATCGGTGTTAAGTTGCCAACATTCTCATGGAACTTGAAGTCACATTGAAAATTGGAGGGTTGTGTGGGAAGTAACGGACATCGAAGGTCTTCAAGCATCTGGCATAGCATCATGAACTTGTGTACTTTGAACGTCTGAAGCCTGAGTTCATCTTCTTCAATTAGTGGTATAAGAACACCATGAGGTACAATTGACGAGATATGTAGATGGACTTTGAAGACGTCTTCGTTCAGGGCTTCTTCTTAGAAAAAAGAATTGAAGTAGTTATGATTTCACTTTTTCCTTTATATTTCAATCAATTTTCCTTTCAAGGTTTCCTTATAATAACATTGTTATTGGTTCCTTATCTAACCATTCTCCAATCCAAATGTCGCCACTGTATAATTTATTTATTTAGTATTTGTTATTTCTTCATCCAATCATGTTCTCATTCTGTACCAGATTATCAGTGTATAAAGGATTATGTCCTCTTGTGCGTATCCATGATAAAGCCGGGAATAAATGGCGTTCTCTCTTTGTTGTGTTGTAAAGTTTCTACCAATTTTATCTATAGGAAAAGCACTATGGACCTCTTACTCAACGATTAAAATTGTAGATTTTTGACTGGGGCTTTACAGAAGTAAACCTACCTTTCCTCTAATGTCTAATGTAGCTAATCCTAATTACCAAGTCACAATCTGAAAGGAAACGATGAATGTTGTTAGGGTTAAATTTTAGACATCAACATTATTAGCCCATCCAAAGGCTGTGCAGACCACTAATGTATTTTATCTTATTGAAATGAGGTAATCGAGAATTGCAGCTGGTAATAGAAAATACATCATAGAGAATCATAGGCCAGTTTGCTACTCAATTGATTATGGCATTTACAACAAGTAAAGCACAGAAGGATACTTCTTATTTGAATCCATTTAACTTTCAATATTTCAATCTATCTTTGTTCTCACAGTCATTATATACTAAACCAATTCCTCTGTATCTGCTGATGCCTGATTTTGCCAATGCTTCCTAACTTACAGACTTTGTTCACTCTGTGACACTACTCGGGATTTGGAAAGGAGACAGGTATAGATATCACACAGTTTGATTAGGGAGCTGGGCACACATATTTAGCGTTTAATCTTTCAGGAGATCATAATTATTATACAGATAGATACAATCTTATACGCAACTGTATGCTAGGCGTTGAATTTCAGTTCTCTAAAGCTTTAGCTAACTCAATGAACCTGATTGCCCATTGTCAGTAGCAGAACCTCTTGGGAATCCATAAAGACAAACCATAAGCTTTGATTTCAAAAATTAAGTTCAATGGAATGCTGTCAAGGGAGAGATTGCATTTCACCTGTCCTCTGGCACTAGATATTCTCCCCGTTTATTTGAATACATTTCTCAACACTTTTTACCCCTCTTTACTCATCGCTAATATATATGATTCCACTAATTCTTGCACTCACTGGGTAGCCTTCTTTATACAATCAGACAAACAAGCATGCATCTTTGATTGTTCTGGAATGTTTTGACAGGTACAATTCCACCCATTCATGGTTATGCACTCTGAAAAATTGATCTACAACATGAGAATGGTGCAACATCAGATCTCTGACACATGCAGTCAACACTGTGTGCATTACCTGAAATTAGCTGCTAGGAGTTATTCCATATATGGCATCAGGAACAAGACTTATACAAACCAACTGATTCTAAATGATTTACTTGTGAAATGTGAATTTGTTCAAGATCACCTTACTAATAACTCCTTCTTTAAAGCATGTCAAAAGTCCAAATGCAACCAATGTTGTTAATTTTCAAATTAGTCTGTTTAATCATTCTAATTATTTGTTTTAATTAATTTCTCTGTTCATTTGTTCAAATAAATTTTTATAATTCAGAATTTTTATAATAAGTTGAATTTTTTCACATTAAATTGTTATTGACTGAAACCCAGCCAATTGTTTTTAAGAATTTGCAAGAATATTACTTGCACCCTCAGTTCAGTATGCTGGGTTAACTATTAATTCTTCAGGGATGTGGGGATACTTTAATACTACAGGGAGTGATCTCAGCCCAGAGGTGGCTTCCTCAGATTTTTAATGGATGATAATATGTCTTTTATTAAATGATTATTTTTTGAACCATGTGTTTATTGTCCAATCAATGACACTGTTCCTTTTTTAGTCCATTGGATAACATCAGATCTCCTTCGAATCTCGAGGAGATGATCCTGTTCAACAGGTAACCTCATTACACTATCTCCAAGTTCACCCTGCCGGCCAGGTAGTCATGAGGGCTAGGGCGTTGGCTGTTGAGTTCTCCATTCCACCTTGTCATGGGTTCAAATCCCACCATGAGCATGGATGCTTATGTTTGTCCTGGGCTGCATACAGACATAACTTGTGTAAAAGGTGCAGAATGACCTAAGTAGTCGATGCCAAAAGTTCTAATAAACCCACCAACCAAGTTCACCCTCATCTGTTTCAATAGCCATTGCAATACTGTCCTCACTGTAAGATTTTCTTTTAAGCCTGCAGGTAAATGAAATTCAGGTGAATAGACAAGCTGCTGGGGTATTGGATAAGGGGATGTCTCAAGGAGGGATTGAGGTGTTGATGAGTGTGTTATCAATGATATAGGTAGGGTTTGAGGGTCAGTTTGGATTGAAAATTCGAACTACCTTCATGCTTGCCCCTTAGATATTTCTGATATGTATTTAAATATAGGTCCATTTACTGATGAGCATTCAAATTTGGATTTTTTAAAACCTCATTGATTTGCAATTCCAGTTGTTTATTACTTTTTTGTAGTTTGGTTTGGTTTGATATGTTCAGTGGTGTGGGTACCGCCTGTATTTGGGTATGAAGGAGCTTTTGACGTTCGTGCAAAGAAAGTAACTTGTATTTTAGCATGTTCTCAACTAATTAATTTATTCAAAATAGGCCCAGCTGTGCTGCCTAACAAATGTTGTACAAGGAATCATTTCCTCATATATTCAGATAAGCTTTATTTGCCCTTAATGAAATTATTTTATGGGCTAAACCATTTACCTTTCTCAAATGCTGTCTAATGCTGTGTCCAGTGGGCTTTAGGTGTAGAATGTTATGACAGATGTCACACACAGATGCATCTTGCATTAATAATCTTGCATAACTTCAGGATAACTCTCTAATATTCTATTTGCTTTTAGAGAATTATCCTTTTTTGCTTTGATAAAGGATAGGCTCTATCCGAAACGTCAGCTTTTTATTTGATTTTATAGTCTTATTTTGATTTTACTTATTTTTATTATTATTTTGTTATTTGTTAATTATTATTTTATTTTTCATTTTTATTTATTAACTATTATCTATTGTATTCCAGGGTTTTTGTGTCTCGTCCTTTCTTATTATAAATATCCGTGCATTAATAATTTCCTATTTTCTAGAAGTGTGTCAATGCTCGTAGAAAATGATGATGTTTTACAATCAGAGGTATCAACCTTGTTCAAGTCTGATGGCCATTCAATTTAAAACTGATTGATGATTTCTTTAAAGTCTCATTTTATCTGCATAGATCATGATAGATGTTTCATGAGGAAAAAATCTTACAATGTAATTTCAGAAATTGGACAGCTCTTTGTTAAATCAAGTTGATAATAATTATGGGTTTCTCTGTGGCATCTTTAAAGGCTTCAGTGAGTATACGACCATAAACTGCTTGCAATGCCAGGGTACGAATATCTCGGTGACATTAGCAAAAAGATGAACTGTGTGTTTAAACTTATTATACTAATGTTTTCGTTATTAGCTAAAAGGTTCTGCGTTATTAGCAGCACAGAGAAATTGATATGATGGCTATAATGCATGTAGATTTTTTCAACAATTTCATTATTTTTCACCTCATTTCATAGATCATCTAAAACCAATAAGGCCTGTCCAGGAATGTGTTTGTACCACGATATTTAAAAAGCGTGATCCCATGTTGTACACTACCAGTATTCTCGAAGATACCCGAAAAGCTATTTTACATTTGCATTTCTCAGTATGTTTATTTTAACATTTTTGCTGGCATGGACTAATATATTTATTAAAATAAACATACTGAGAAATGCGAATGTAAAATAGCTTTTCGAGTATCTTCGAGAATACTGGTAGTGTAAAACACGGGATCACCCATTTTAAATGTCGTGTATCAACTTTTCATCAGACCTTCGGCATGAAACATAATATTTGGTAAGTTCAAATTTTTATCAACACCATGATGATAAATTTTTTTTCCAAAGCCCCCTCACTGAGAGCCATCTTTGTGTTACAAAACCATCAATGGTTATGAGAAAACTGTTCTACAATCCATCCTGGGAAATTCTAACACTGCAAAAACTGTCCTTGGAGAAAATCCGTCATTGCAAAAAGAGTCCTCAGAGAAAATCAGTCCCTGCAATAAGTATCCTTGGAGAAAATCCGTCCTGCAAAAACTGTATACAAATCAGTTACATCTCTGCAAAAACCAGCATATTGAGAAATAAGTTGTCAAAAAACTGTCCTTAAAGAAATTGTGAGGTTCCTGGGGATAAATATGGAAATAAGTGGTCGAATGAATA
>JAHWFO010050510.1:1610118-1685810 GCA_023313115.1 Rhysida immarginata
TTATAGGAATAAGAATGTTCCGTTCCCATTTTAAATGAATAGAAATTGAAATAAAGGAAACATGAATAATATGAATAGAATGGCCATTGAGACATTAAATTGGAAATGGGCTTTACCATGTCTTCTCGAATCTGTCCGCTCTTGGATGGCACTCGCTCTCTGGCTCTGTCGAAACGTCTGGAGGGGGGGTGGACTCCTCTTCAGAAATGGCTGGTAGGTTTCTCTGCTAGGCTCCTTCTTCCATGATGAAATTTTTATACCGTTCTGGGCTGGCTTTTCTTTCTCAAACTAACATTAACTTTTCTAACTATTAAATTGGTGAAGCTGGTTCTAAGCTAGGTGGAATATACTTAAAGAATCCTCGGCATCGAGCTAACTCAAGAATTACGTGGTGTGAAACGTAATGGAAAACTAAACTTAAACAGGAGTTAAAAATACTAACTTAAAATTTCCCATCTGAATTCATTTGAATTTCAGATAGAGGCCGAATTGGAAAATAATAAAATTGTGAGTAGGTGAACCGCACACCCGGTTCTCTTAAAATCAAAACTTCTACTACTGAAGATTCTTTCTCTGGAACTACTGACAAAACAGATCCAGTTTCCTTAACCAATGAAACGTTCGAATACATGCTAGACAATCACCAAAAGGTGATTCTTCAACCAATCAAGAACTTGGTAACATTTCTCAACTTATTTGAAATTTATCACTCACGTGACAATTAGTCACATCTGGCCATCTTCATCGTTCAAGGTTCACTCTTGTTTGTTCTTAAAAACATGTTACCCACCTACATCCCGTCTCGAATTCGATCCTGACTACTTTTCCAACTCTGCCAATACTCTTGGGTCCTTGAACAAAAGTCAAAACAATCCTATTCTATAAGGTGTAAATTGAATCCTTGACAATCCCCTTGCTGTTGACAGCAATTCTGGCACCGTTTAAGGGCTTCTTAAAATCGAGCAGAGAAAAAACATTTAAAATATTATTTATTATTTAATTCTTTACTATCTCTGAATCCGTTCTAAATCTTTCAAAAATGCTAAACTTACGATCCCATGAGCAATCCTAACATGAATAAATTATTAAATTTGCATAATTAACGCTAATAAATTCTAAATTCTAAAACTGGCTAAATGCTCATTCTCGAAATCCTACAAAATTATCTTTTGGCAAAAATCGTCCTCGAAGTAGAACTGCCATTATAAAAACCATCCATGAAGTATTCTGTCTTAGCGGAAAAAAAACAACTGAGAAATTTTGATTTTGCATAAACTGTCTTGCCTGTAAGCCCATCGTGCCAAAAACTCATGAGATAATTTCACTAAGATTGAATTATGTATGTGGGTAATTTTTTTAAATAAAACCCCTTCAAAAAGAGAGTTGTAACATTCAACATAGTCCTGTAAATCATAGTGGAAATTTTCTCCATCTCAGTTTTTTCATCTTCACCATTATAGAAATAAAAGCATCTGCTAAATTTAGACAAAATTTCTCAGCTCTTGTCACCGGTAGTTCAGGTAGTGGTAAGTCCACTATAATAGCACAAATATTAAACTATAGAGATGAAGTGATGGATCCTCATGCTACAGAAATAATCTACATTCCAGTTGCTGGAAATCTGAACCTATCGAACATTAAGTTTCATGTCGAAGTCTGCGATGTCAAGTTGAAACTCGAACCTATTCCTGAACAGGCCTTATTGAATATAGATGATTTATTAATTGAAGTGAAAATAACAAAATTATTGAAAAAATCTACATGCGTTACAGCCATCATCTCAATTTCTCTGGTCTACTAATAATGCATAACTTACTCACCCATTCAAAAAGCATCCACAGAATAAGTTTAAACACACAGTTAATCTGAGAGGAATAGGCCAGATTCGTACCCTGCTGTCACAAACAGGTTATGGTCATTTACTCATCAATGCCTTTAAAGATGCTACACAGAAACCCCATAGTAAATTACTACCTGGTTTGACTCAAAGCTGCCCGATTTCTGAGATTGCGTAGTTAGATTTTTCTTCATGAAAGACCTATTGTGATCTATGCAGATAAAATGAGGGCTTAAGGAAGGCATCAATCATTTTTAAATTGAAAGACCATCGGATTTATTCAACAATGATACCTCTGGTTGTAATGTATCATCATTTTCTAGAAGCATTATAACACTCTGGACCCCGACATAGAAAAGTAATAATGGCAGATGCATCTCTAAATCAAGTGAAAGCTCTGTTTGAGATCTGTCATAGCATTGTACACCATAAAGTCTCGTGGATGCTGAGCATTAGACAGCATTTGAGGAAGATGAAAGGTTTAGCCCATAAATAAATTTCAGTAAGGGCAAAGAAAGCTTATCTAAATCAACATGGAAATGGAATCCTTTTGCCATTTCTCTTATAGAGCATAGATCGGCCAATTTTGAATAAATTAATTAGTTGAGAACATGCAAAAATACGTTTTACTTTCTTCGTAAGAATATGAAAGACTCCTTCATAACAAAACACAGGCTATACCCATGCCACTACTCACTCAACATATCAAGCCTAAACAAACTGAGGTTGATGATGAAGTAAAAAACATAATAAACAACTGGAATTGCAAATCAATAAGATTTTAAAAAACTGAATGCACATCAGAAAATGGACCTATATTTAAATAAACTTCAAAAATATCTAAGAGACCAGTGGCATGAATGTAGTTCGAGACAAACGAGTTTTTCAACCCAAACTGACTCTCAAACCATACCTATGTCTACGTTAATACACTCACTAACATATCCTCAATTCCTCTTTGAGAAACCCCCTTATCCTTTACCTCAGCAGCTTATCTGTTCACCTGAATTTCATTCTCCTACACGCTTATAAGAAAAAACCTACAGTGGTGAGAAAAATTCATGGCTAGTGAAACAGACGAGGGCAAATGTGGAAATAGTGTAATGATTTTACCTGTTGAACAGACACCTCTATGGGAGCGTCTCTTAGAGAGACTTTGAAAGTGATCTGATATTCTCCAATGGACTAAAAAAAGTACTGTGTCAGTCATTGGACATCAGTACATGGCTCAAACATTAATCATTTAATAAAAGATGTATTCTTGCCCATACCCCACCTGAAGAAACCACCTCTGTGCTGAGATCACTTCTTTGCAGTATTACAGCATCTCAACATCCCTGAAGAAATAATCGTCAACACAGTATACCAAACTGTGGGTGCAACTAACATCTTGCTAATTAGAGGTGCATGTGAAAATGGTATGACCCCTACTGGCTAGATTACAATCGAGAACTATTTAACCCTAGAATACTAACCATGAGCAGCATAACCTTGTTACTAACTATACGTCTCCCAGACATACATCACATTGAAATGCAGTTTGATTAGTTGTATTGATTGAAATAAGGAGTTTTGTGTATTTATTTATTATATAATAAGTACTTTAGAACAATACATATATTATAAAAATTGTTCATTAACTATTTAGTAACTCTGTAAAATAGCAATATTAAAAAAAACAATCGATATAAGAAAAATTCGAAAAAAATATGTGTATTAAAACGAATTTTATAGTCTAAAATGTTTTAAAAGACAAACGAAAAGAGATATTTCTAGAATTTGGAAAAAAATTGAACTTAATATTGACCTTTGAGGAATATCATTTATGATCTCAGAAACTGAACTTTCAGGATTATTTATCTTTAGTTTCTACATTCTATTCATATGCATTCCTTTCAACAAATTTAAACATTGTCCTCTTATACCATATTGTTTTAATTTTAAAAACAAAATATCACGATTAACCAAATTCCAAGCTTTATTTAAATCCAAAAAATAACCGCTGAATTAAGACCATGATGAAAGTATTTATTTAATTTTTGTGTCATTTCAAATTTCGGGTTGACTTCTTTTTTCTATAACCATATATTTCTTTACCAAAAGTATTGTTCTTTTCTCAAAATTCCTCAAGTTTTTTTTAATCCAATGTTTAAAAATATTTTGTAATATTAGAAAGTATGATATTGGTCTATTATTATTTAAATCTGTTTTTTACCTTTCTTATAGATTGGCCTAATCTTTTATCTCTTTTGGCCATTCATCTGTCTTCAATATTACATTATATAAATGAGTTAACAAAACTTTTACCATTATTTCTAATGTTGTTTGCCTAAATTCCACCAATTCCTGAAGACTAATTTATGTTTAGACTTACAATAATTTTTTCAATTTCTTTTTCTTCTACTGAATCCATAACAATAGAATTTTGTATTAATATAAGCACTTGTAATTAATAATAACTAATACACCTCAGAGGATATAAATAAGCACCGTCATTCATAACAATACGTCCAAGAGATGTACAAAAATATGGGTTGAATACTAATTCTACGTCCATTAGACGTACAAAAATATGCATTCAATACTAACTCTACGTCCAAGAGACGTACAAAAATTTACGTTGAATACTAACTCTACGTCTAACAGACGCACTATATTTATGAAAATATGCAATACACGCTGTTGATATGCAAGCTGGACAACTGAAACACCACTATTCAAAAGAATACATGTTTGATGAAGCATACCTGGAGTTACAGGGTACTCTTTCAAGGTCAAGCGCAGCAGCTGATGTTTAAAATTTTAACTACGTCTTCAAGACATATGGTTAGCATTCTAGGGTTAATGTGACAAAATTCAAATTTTAATGCTGTCAGTATATTTTATGTTAATCTCTGTAAAAATTTGAATAAAATTCGACTAATTGTGAGAAACCTGTGGTAATGTAATTTTTAGACATTAAAAGGAAACACAGACAAACACAAATACATTCTAAGTTCTAAAAATTATTTGAACAAATTAATAGGCTTACAATTAAATTAATTAATACAAACAATTAAAATAATTAAACAAAGTAATTTAAAGATCGACAAAAGTGACTCCATTTTAAATTTTGACATGCCTTCACACCTCTTGAACAAATTAACATTTCACAAGTAGATCGTTTAGAATTAGTTCATTTGTGTAAGTGTTGTTCACAGTGTCATTCATAGAATAGCCCCTGGCAGCTAATTTCAGATAATGCAAACAGTCCTGGCTGCATGTGTCAGGCATCTGATGTTGCACTATTTTCGTTTTGTAGATCCATTTTTCAGAGTAGTTAGCCATGAACAGGTGGAAATGTAAATGTGATAACATTCCAAAAGAATCAAAGATGCATGCTTGTTTCTCCGAGGTTATCAAGAAGGCTACTCAGTGAGTGCCTGAATTACTGGAATCATCTTTATTAGTGATTGATAAATAGATTTGAGAAACATGACCAAATCAACGGGGAAAACACCACATGACAGAGGATAGGGGAAGGGATCTCTCGAGAGCACTCCATAGATGTCGAGTGTCCATTGAACTTTATTTGTGAAATCAGAGCTTATGGTTCAGTCTTTATTTATATCCAGGAGGTTCTGGTACTGAGAATAGGCAATCAGGTTTACTGAGTTAGCTAAAGCTTCAGAGAACTGAACTTCAACACTTACTGTACCATTGCATATAAGATTGTATCTATCTTTATAATAATTCCGGTCTCCCAAAAGATCAAAGGCATAAAATGTGTAACCAACACTGTAATCAAATTGGGTGATATCTATATCTCTGTCTTCTTTTCAAATCCCGAGTGCTTCCTTGGAGTGAACAAACTCTCATTCACAAATCAAGTATCATTGGATGTAGATGGATTGTTTGAGTATTTAATGACTGTGAAAAGATAGATAGATTGAAATACTGATAACGCTGATCGTTGCTCTTTAGATTGTGCTCTAATAATTAGTATTAGCTGCATCAGACAAAAGAGCAAAGGTTGGTTTACTTCTGTGAAGTGTTGGTCAACAATCCAGAGTTTAGCAGTAATCTACTCTGATGGAATATGTCTAAATGGAGGGACCCGTCCAGGTAGTAAATGCCATTTTGTGCAAGCTTTTTGCGCGACTTAAACCTGCTGTTCGTATCATCGGCATTATCCATTTTTTCACTTGTCTTTAAACCTCCAGTACTACATACGGACTCAGGGACCGACTCATATAATTTTCGGTGCTACAGCTCAAATGCATGTAAATAAATGGTTTATTTCTTGTGTACCTTCACTTTTCAGATAGTCTGATGATATAGGCATAAGCAACACTTTTAATGTAAACGCACAAGTGAAATATTCGTACATTTGGTCCTGTGGACCGATGTTAGTAATGGTGTAATTATTTTCAATTGAATGTTTTTATTTTTTTATTTATTTATTTTTTTATTAGTGATTAAAAAATAATTCTAAAAACCCAACACACACAGAAAAAATACAGAAAATTTATTTTCTTAGAAAATATAAAGTCAATAGGTGAAGCTCTTCCAATGAACATAAGAAATTCTAATATCGTGCCTTTCATTTTTTTCATGAACAAATTCTGTCGCAATAAATATATTTGCATTGTTTTTTTTAAATTTTTTGTAGAAGATAGTTTCTTGATATTTATAATCGGCATAATTCTTATAATTATTTTTTGTTAATATTTAATTTGCTTTTTTTTTATATGCTAATGTTATTTCAAAGCAATGTGATTTTGAAACAAAGTCATTTTATTTATTTTGTTGATACAAATGACGCCTATAGACTGAAACACGTCGTTTCGTATTTTATTTTATTACCAAAGTACTTATATCTAACAAATTTGTAATGTAGTTTGAATATTTGTATCATCATCATCATCACGGTCAACCCTTTGCAATCCACTGCTGGATGAAGGTCCTCTCTAAACGCTTCTCTCTGTCCATTCTTCTCTGTTTGAAGCTTTGGATTTCCACTTGACACCAGCCACCTTCCTTATTTTGTCGAGCCACCTTGCATGGGGTCGTCCTCTTGGGCATTTAAAGTCTCAAGGGTACCAATGGCTCTCCTCAAATGTGAGCATTCTGTGTGGAATCAACAACAATCTTGTTTCAAAGGCATTGTTTAATGCCACCCAAAGCCTGATAGATTCAGTCTCCAATTCATAAAAATCCTTTTCAATAGCAGCATCTCATGTCTTGTCTTCTAGCAATGTGACCAGCCCATTGCCATTTAAAACGTTTGATCCGTTCGATGACGTCAATCACCTTCGTTTGGCCTCTCATCCAGCTGTTGCATTTTCGATCTCTTCTTGTAATTCCCGGCATACATCTTTACATGCTTCTCTGTGTGGTCTGTAGTCTTTGTGTTGTCCTCCTTGATAAAGTCCATGTTCCAGCTGGTAAAGCACACTGGTTGAAACCTTTTCGCTTCAAGCTAAGTGGCATGTTGCTCTTCAAGATAATGTTATTCTTACCAAAAGCACTCCATGCTGTTCTAATTCGTCTGTTACCTTCATTCAGAATGTTGCCATCCATGGTGATTTCTTGTCCCAGGTAAATGTAGCTCTGTACTTTTTCAATCACAATGGTGCCTGCCATGACCTACTGTGTTGGAGCAAATGCATTGAACATAACGTTAGTCTTCTGTGTGTTCAGTTTCAGTCCTACACGCTGGCTAGCCTCTGCTAGTTCTTGTAACATTTCCTCCATTTCAGAAGGACTATTACTGGCGAGAACGATGTCGTCAGCAAAACGAAGATGGTTAATGAATTCACCGTTTATTTTAAGTCCTTTTTTTCCAGTTCGGTTCCTTGAATATTTCCTCTAAAACTGCTGTGAAGACTTCCTCTAAACTTGCTGATGGCGTCTCCTTGTCTTACTCCTTTTCCAAGGTTGATCCTTGCTTTTCCTTTATCCAAACGAATGGTAGCAATCGCTTTATTAAATATCTTCTGAAGAATACTAATATAGCTTCCGGCTATTCCCATTCTTTTCAGCGCTTTCACTACAGCATGTGTGAACACCGAGTCGAAAGCTTTCTCAAAGTCGATGAAGGCAAAGCAAAGTGGCACTTCATATTCGTTGTGGCGTTTGATAAGTTCTTTAATAACTTGAATGTGGTCGATCGTGCTATATCCACTTTGAAAGCCTGCTTGTTCTCTTGGTTGTGCTGAGTCTAGTGCTGAATCAAGTCTGTCTGTCAGTACTTTACTGAAGATCTTATAAACAACTGCAAATGGCTGATAGGGCGATAGTTCTGGATGTTTTCTCGGTCTCCTTTTTTAAAAAATTTAACCATCATTGCATTATTCCAATCATCTGGTACGTCTGACATCTCAAGGCATTTCGTGAAAAAACTTGCCAGTAACTTGTTGAATTCTTCTCCTGCTTCCTTAATCAGGTCAATTGTAATTCCATCTTCTCCGGGGGAATTTCCTTTCCTCATGGATTTAATAGCCTTGTCAACTTCACCTTCCATAACTGGTGGCACTTCATCTTTTCCTTCCAGTTGGTCTGCTCTGATTACGTCATTACCATCTTCATCTTTGTAAACTTTATTGTAGAAGTCCTCCACAATTTCGATGATTCCACTTCCATTCTACGTGAGTGTGCCATTTGCTCTCTTGAGTGCAAATATTCCTCTTCTTCCAATGCAGAGCTTTCTCTTCGCAGTTTTCAAATTCTTGTTATCTTCAACCGCCTTTTTGACAAGATTGCAATTGAACTTACGAACATCTTCTGTGATATGTTTCCGTTCCGTCTTGCAAAGCTCTGCATATTCTATTACTGATCTTGGATCTTCTCTTTGTGTCTTCATTTCTCTTCGCTTCTTCATTAATTTCCTCGTTTCTTCTGTGAGTTTCGTCTGTGGTTTGGAAACTTGTTCTCCAGCTAATACTTCCACTGATTCTTTTATGTGTTTAGTTAGTGTCCTGTTAATATCTGTGATGTCATCATTCTGGATGCCGCTGTGTAAGATTTCAAAGCGATTTCGCAGTACTAGCTGGAATGCCTTTCGGCGTTCTTGCAGACGTGCAATGTTGATGATCTTCTTTGTGTTCCTGAAAAGCTTTCGTCTTTCTGTTTTCGTGTTTAGAACAAGCTTGCATCTTACCAGTCTGTGGTCGCTTCCTGTGTTGAAGTTGTTGAGAACAGTGCAGTCTTGGATCAAGTACTTCCTATTTGCCAGAATGTAATCTCGTATTTCACTAGTTGCTCCATTTGGGCTTTTCCAAGTCCATTTATGCTAGGGTTTCTTCTTGAAAAAGGAATTCATGACGTACAGTTGTTCGTACTCTGCAAATTCCACCAGTTTGTTTCCTCTTTCATTTCTTGTGCCATAACCATGATTACCAAGAAAATTTTCTCCTTTCTTTTTTTCTCCGACACGGGTGTTAAAGTCACCCATAACGACTTTAAGATAATAGTTCCTGTCTGGTTAATCTAGCTAACGTCCTCATAAAATTCATCGACTTCCTCATCAGAGTAGCTTGTGGTTGGCGCACAGGCCTGTATGATCTGTATCTTGTATCTTCTCGATAATTGGATGACCAATCTTGCACTATCAAGCTCAATGATTTGATTCTTCCATTTCTTATGAATAAGGAATCCAACACCACTAATTCTTCCGTCGGTTCTTCCTCTGTGGTACAGTATGTGCCCACTGTTCAGCTCAGTTTTATCTTCACCTTTTCTTCTTACTTCACAGAGTTCAGTGATATCCCAGTTGATCCTATCCAATTCTTCTTCTAGTTCTTGCAGATGACTCTCTGAAGAAAGGGAACATCCGTTATAGGTAGCCAGGGCCAGTGTCTTGTGGTGGCCAGGTCCGAACCAGATATTTTTAGCACCCTCTGCCTTCATGCCTGGCTGGTTGCCACCATAACCAGGGACAATCTGGCTGCTGGGAACTGAGGGCCATGGCTGAGAAGTAGTCATACGTTTAGAGAGTAGTGGGCCAAGATCCTCTGCGCTGGCCCGGTGTGTGTTGGAGAAAGCCAATCCGTGTCCGTTCACCATGCACAAGGCATGATTACTAACAGGATGCCCCAACTGGAAGGTATGGGTTGGACATTAGAATACAGAGCGTTCTTCTTGGTGAATGCACAGTTTCGAGTAGGTCTTAATTCTTATCTAGTGAAACGCTGTTTTCCGAAGCTTGGATACAGCGAGGTACGAGTCGAGTCAAGAGTGCAAGGGCTATAGCTGTTAGGCATTCAAGCCTATCTTGGCTTCACATTGATAAAGAGTGTCGTGGAAAACCATGCATAAGCCGGCCTGTGCATCCCATTATTCTTAGCTCCAAATTGTGATTGCGGACAACTATGTGTTACTTATTGTGTGTTTATGTTCGCGAATAAGTGTAATTTACTATTTTCTAGTGCCTATTAGCTCTATGGCCTGTTTGTGATAACGACGAAGCATTCGTTCGTCTGGTATTGTTGTGTGGGAAAAATTAAAACCCTCCCAGTTTTGCGTCAATATCAGTGTTCAACCAAAGTGCTATTACGTCGGTCCCATAAATTTATGTAGTTTGTTGTGTATGAGCTAGTGACAGTTTATCTTATAAATTTACCCTAATTGTGGCATATGATTCATGTTAGATTCCTGGTTTGATTATTTATTTTCGTAAATGTTAAGGGCATTGTTCTGGAACTGGACTTATGCGGCTTCACGAAGACGTTATTTAGCAAACCATTTGTTTTATGTGTAATGTCAAGTTTTACTGTTTAAGACTGCCATTACATATTAAAATTTAAGTGACTTGGTAGCTCAAGAACTAGTTGCAGCTTTGTGTCGTCGTAATTGATTTAGGATACATAATTATAATGTGGTACCAATCGCTCAGTTTTGTTTCTTTATGACTCATTTTATTGCAGCTGGATAAGGCATACTTGTGCTCTGGTGTTATCCCATTTTAGAATGGATTATTTATGCATACTGTGTAGTTGATAGCCTTGCTAATTAATGTATGTTGGTGGAATGATAATTGTATTTAAGCATTATTATTATGGTTTTTCTACACCATTACTTAATTCCTTTTTTGAGCTTCTTTTGGCCTTTAGTGATAAGTTAGACTAAGGGCTAACCTCCATTTTGTTTAATCTGTGAGGATGTTTTCTCTGTACTGTTTTTAATAATAAAATTACAGTACAACATTTTAGTTTTAAAAAACCCAACTAGTTTTGGCTTTATTCCCGCCTTCTTCAGGGTACAAAAGAAATAGGCTATGTTTTTTATTCTATTTGTTTGTTTATAATTTTATTTGTATTTTATTATATTTGAATTTGTTGTAGCGTTTAGTAGTGGTTTTTGTTTATTCCTTTTTTAATTGTTTAGATATGTATTATTTTGTTATTTATTTTATTTATCTAATAATTTTCTTTTTTGTTCAGTTCAATTTAATCCGGCTACATCACCAGTATATGTTATAACCTTTTGTTTGGCTGACGCTACCCTTATTTACGTCAACCAATCAGAAATCTCCAGGTATTATATAATTGTTGTTTATCGTGTTTTGTATCATACACTGTCTCATTATGTAAAGCCAAAACTAGTTGTTTTTTTTTAAAACTAAAATGTTGTACTGTAAGGCCTCTTTTAATTTTATAATTCCATTTTATTTATTCAATTCTTTATTTGCTTAAGGACTCCGATTGGATCCTATAAGTTTACATTTTTTTATTTATGACTTACTTTTAAATAAACTTTACATACTTATATCTGCAACATCTGTCATTGGATTTATTTCCACTGCGCAATACTCTATTGTCTTCAATCCTCACGTGAACATAAAGTCAATATAGTTCGATCGAGGTCAAAGTAAAAATCCACTAAGCCTGATACAAAGAATTTAATAGGTCTATCTTCACTGGTGATGACTATCAGTTGGCGTTCTTCCTGCTGACTACTCGTGTAGGGTATGGAAAAAAAAGTCAAGATCACTGTTGAGGCATTCTGTGCTCATCTGATGTATCATTGAGGTCATAATTATGTGTGCATTAGGTGAATACTGATGCATAACTTCATATGTTTAAAATAGGTTTTGAATGAAATTTCACATTACTTTTTACTGTATTCTGCTTCTACTGTGAGTTTTTCGACTTTGTTGAGCATTGCATTCCACCTTTTCATCTGTAACTGCTCGTTACAAATGGCTCAAGCCATTGCTTCTAGGACTTTTTACTTGCGAATGAGTAGGTTTTGAAGAATTTCGTCCTTTAGCTCTTCCTCTGCACCTCAGAACTCTAGCACCATTCGTGATGACAACAACTATTTGATATTTTGATCTTGTATCATATTACTGAAAACGGAAACGCCACCTCTTAGATCATGACGAACAAGAATTTTAACCATAGATTTGAGTAGAGGTTTAGCAAAACAAATTAGATTTAAACATACAGAAACAATTCCATTGCCTCTCTGAATTGCTGTGCTCTAAACACAGGTAAGCCATTGTCCTTTTGACTTAAATAGTAATATAAAACGGCCTCTTGGTTTTATGGTAGGGGATGTGCATCTTGAAGCAATTTAAGAGGTGTTGAAGTGAGAAAAGAAAATATTGAAATCGCCTCTTCACTGTACAGTTGTTTCTTACAAAAAAGGAATTTCACAACTTTTTCGTGATAATAACGATAGCAAATCACCATGATCTGAACAAACAGCAATTTCAAGTGTGTCAATGACGTTTTTACTTAGAGGAAAGTAGTTGGATGAGTAAAATGTTTGATAAATCTCTTCTCACCTAGCATACGTAATTGGAATGATTCATAGGATAGGAGCAAATGTGTTTCCGACAACTTCAGGTTGTATGATGTCTGCTTGCAGATAATAACCAGATATGGCTCTTTTAAGGTCGACTGGTAGAGAAAAGTGGCCTAATATAGGGAGGGTTTTGTTTGGACTGTTATATCTACAAGGTTTTAAAGCAAAAAAAATTGTAATTTCTCTGTAACATGAGCTGATTCATTGCGCACACATATACCAAGTAAAAGTATTCTGTTCCATAGTGTTCCAGTTTTATAATTTTTTTGCCAAAAGTGTAATCTCCCTAAATAAAGCACAAGGTGTCCCTATTATGGGGTTAACTATGTTCCTAATATAGGAGATATTGACTTTATCTAAATTCAAGTTTAACATCGCCATTTTTGGCTTGGATCATCTTTGGCTAGATTTCTATGTGAAAAAAAACCATCAATTTATTTCCTCTAGCAGAAGATATATCCACTGGTTGTCAAATTGATAACTGGCGATTACGATTAAGATAGTTCTTCAACCATTTACAACCAGCCATTTCATCTTTTTTTGAGAAGGGTGCATCAATTCCATTCATTTTCGCAAGTTGAAAAGCCATTCTGCAAACATCTTTCTGTGACAGGCCAAAGAATCATTCTTCCAATTTGTTGCAGTAATTTGCCAGGTCAGTAATTTCTGCACACATGTATCTCTCTAATGTTGTCTGTGGAACTTTGAATATTCGAGATGCTTTGTAGTTCCCCCTTTACGTCAGATCAGATTGTGGAAACTGTAGCTGTCATTTCAGTGTTGTTCCATTGCTTCATCTTTGACATCTAGCATTATGAAAATTATAAATTAGCCTAAATGAAAGTAAATCGTTAACATTTCCAAATATGGGGAGCCCCATACTGAGCAATTATTTTTTCTCCGTAATAAAAACATAACGACAAAAGACTATTGATCATAACAATGCAATTAACTGGTTTTTTCACATTATTTATTCTGTCTTATTTTAACTGTAATACTTGGCATTTGTTACAACATACCTAATTTAACTGAAGTCATTTACCTTTGTTGAGAAAAATCAGCTTTTTGCTCACGATATTGAAACTCTTGCAATGCTCCAAAAGCAAACGAATTAATTATGTCTGAATGTGGGAAAATGCGATATCAACATGTGCAACACAAGGTGAGGGTATATAATTCTACTAATATACAGGGTGTTTCCTAATTGGTGTCCCATCTTTAGATCCAAATAACGACTCAAGGTGAACAGATTGGGAGAAAATGAATATTGATTAAAATGTAGAGCACATTTTACATGATGCTCTACAACTTTCTAAATAACACATGGGTTCTAACCTACCCCTACAAAATTAAAATTTTCAAAATTTACCCCTTCACCCCCCGGGATACGAAATGTTTTTATTCTGAATTAGGGGACATTAAAACCAAATAATCAATATTCAGTTTCCCCCAATCTGTTCCCCTTCAGCGGTTATGTGGACCTAAAGACGGGGACACCAATTATGAAACACCCTGTATAATTTCACCACTAGATGCGTACAATTAATGTCAGAGATAACACATATCCCCACTTTAGGAACCCTCCCGAAAGTAGTCCAATTACCTGTATCGAGCCTTCGCCAGTGACATACTCCAAACCAGAGAGGTCGACCTGTAAACCTTATTTGTAACACAGACCTTCGCTAAAACTAATGGTTGACCCTCTGCACATTTGAAAAGAAAACATTTGTTTGTTGTAAAATTAATGCTGTAATAAACTTGTTCTTTTGGTGGAATCAAGTTAACAACCACATAAACAACATCTCTATAGCTATTATAATACCTTTCGGGAATTTTTAAGATGCGTTGTTCTAAATGTCAGGTGCATCGAAAATAATACAGCTGATAAACCCCTGGTTTGTGTCATTCAATGGCATAGTAATGGGAGTCTTCAATTTCTTATTCAGGAACCGATCAGGTGTATAGTTTGTGTTAACAGCAGCAGGTAATTCAATGAAACACTCACTGAAACCTGTCAACCGTACAAAAAACTATCAATCAGCTTTGTCTCAATAACAGCTGCCTTAAAGTGGTCTTTAGAAAATCTGTGGCTTCATCCTTGCTTTCTAATTTGGTGCTCTTAAATTCAACAGTCATTTGGTACACAGGCATCTTCTTTGGTTATCTTAACATTATAGAAAAAATCTCACATCCATTTAAAAGTGCCCTTGTAATCAGGAGTTACAGAAATTTGCTCACCATAGAATGTATTAGAAGCAATAATAAACACTTTGCAGAATTTATGTGTTTTAAAACATACCCCCACATTTGCTGGTAAATGTAAATTGAATTCATGCTAAAAAACAAGGTTATGATTACAGAGCACAACTTTGAAATATGCTTGTAAAACCAACTCACCTTTAAGTATGAAAGACATGAGTGTTTGTAATCAATTTGAATGTTTAAATGAACCTTTGTTTTGGGATGATTTCTCGACACTTTAGGCGAGTTTGAGGGTAATGTAACGTGGAAATCTGTGTCTTCATACATGCTGATAAATGACGGATACTACTGGCACCGAGCACATCCTGATAAACATTGAAAGATCTGCCTCACGATTCTGTTCATGCTGTCTGGGTACCCCTGCTATTTCACAAAAGCTACATGAATGCTCCGCTTTGTGGACCATCGAATAATTCAAGCAATGTTTAACACTTCGGGTTTTTTCACCTTTTGTAACTTTTTTTCTTAGAAAATACCAGCAACCTCATCACCATTGTAATGTTTTAGTTTATATTCAAGAGGTCTTGCATAAACGCTTTTTGAAATTTCAAAAATCTCCTTGGTCTAATTAGGCAGAAAACCATTATTGAATGTGTTTTTCACTTTTGAAACACTTAAGTAATATATGATATGTAGCCTCAGGACTTTCTGTTAAGTCGATATACAATGACTCCGCAGTTTCAACCACAGAGCTGGGGCATTTCAATCATTAACCGTCTTATGCCATGGCATTTTTTGAAGGAAAATGTGATTTCTGTGATAAGTTGGGAAACTTATTTTGTACATTAATAATGACCTTTTTGGACAAAAATTTTTGTAATAAATCGGAGATGTATGTTGGTTTATAGCATTTATTTCAATTTTATATCATATATTTCAATTTTTTGGAAAAAATAATAGAAATCATTAAATAATGTCACAGAAATGAAATACGTAGTTTCGAATTTTTTTCAGAATTTATACATCAAAGTTCACGAAAAATGAAAATAGTTATATTTCAGGTGGTTTTATTAATGATAGAAAGGTAAAGAAATTATAAACTACGTTTGTAAGTTATTTTTCTGTGAATATTCATTTGAGTTTATGTCAAATTGTATTTTGAGCTCGCTAACGTAAACACGTCATTTGATAGCATCAAACAGCCATCGCGTGCGTTATCCATGTGATTAGCTCCCCCTATTATGAGCAACGGCACAAAGTTCAATTTTCCTTTGTTCTCTCTTAGCGAGGTTGATGACGTAATGCAATGGCAACAGGGACTATTCAAAACTGACATAGCGACGGAGGAAGGACAATTGCAAGGGCTCGGTTTTTTATTGAAATACTATAATATTTTCTAATTCCATTTATAAATAATTAAGATATCGAAAGCAGGAATATCTTCTGCTGTATTTTGAATTGTTTTTTCCAGTTCTGGATTGTGGTATTGTGTAATGGAGGCGTTAGTGCGTGCGAAATATGAAACTTTTATGCTCCTTGTCCTGTTATGCTCCAGTGCTCTGAGTAAGTCTAAATGTCAATTTTTTATTGCACTCTGATAAATATTTCTGCCTATTGCTAGGAAAGAAATGTAGGGTTTGAAATATACAAGCAGTTTCAGATATGTGGCTGCATAAGAAAATTATTTATAAGATCAGATATACATCACTATTTTGTCGAGTTGCAACGCTCTTCATTATGAGAGCAGCATGCTATAAATATTATTTTATTAAACTTCTAATGTTTGCATGTGCCTAATATTAACCAGATAACTTAAAGGAACGTTTCTATTTTATATATAAAAAAATTGGCGATGAAGTGTCAAAAGTTTTAATGTTATTGAGTTTTATATTTGGAGCTGTGTACTACCCATACTAATTCCAATACAGAAGCCAGATATGGCATGTCATGGCTCAAGAAAGTTAAACCTCAGATGGAGCTATGCCCAGTGATCTATGCACACTGCTGTTGTAGCTTAGCATGAGATCAGGTAAGATGTTGATGTGCACATGTTCGTTGGAAAATGTAAAATATTCACGTTTTTAAAATACAGTTAAATCTCTCCACAACTGCAGCTTTAAAAAAGGTTGAGTCAAAAGTAATAGCCGATCACCATGCAGACTGTTAAATGGGAACCAGAGAGAACCACTCATTGCTAATCTTTAAAGTAGAGTCCATCATGCTGTATAGTCTTCATCCAATGATCAGCCATTTGGCAGATTCCCTTTTGAAACCACTCCTCCGGTTTCTGGGCAAAAAAGTCATGCATGGCATCTTCAACCTCAATGACAATGGGGAAGCGCCGTCCACGCAGGAAGTGCACAATGGACCGGAAAAGGTGGTAGTCAGAAGGTGCCAGGTCAGGGCTATGGTGGATTTGAAAGAACCTCGATTTTTTCCAGCAGTTGACGAAACACCTTCACCTGTTATTGTGCTTGTAGAGGCGTCAGCTCGTGGGGCACAACGCGAAAGTTCCTGTGACCTTTCCCATGGTGTGAAGATATTGAACCACACTGGATTACGATGTCCTGATGTACGCCGCTAGTCAACAGGTGGTGCTGCATCGGCTGGCTTCTACCTGTTGCTGTAGGGCTGCGTCGTCCACTTCTTTAGGTCTTCTGCTCCTAGGCACATCTTCCAGGCCCATGTTTCCAGATAGACAGCAGGAGAACCACCATCGTGCTGTCTGTTTGAAGGTCACACCCTGACCTTCCACCCTGCAAATTTCGGTGGCTACTCTCGTGCACTGGTCCCCTTTCACCAATAGTGACAAAGGAGCCTGCATATCACCAATATTTTTGCCATATTTTTACACTGGCTGATGCAGGTGGCACAATGTCTATGGCATTCAAATTCGTATTGATGTTTCTTCCCACTCTTTTCTCTTAATAAACTGCAAAATACCCTTGTGGTAAATGGTCTCCTCCCAGAATTCATCAAAATCTAACCCCCTCCTCCTGAGCTGGCCACTACTTTTCACTCAACCTATGTAAGTCAGATCCTGTAGCAAAGAAATGAAAGTTGAGTACTTTAAAATAGTCCTGAACATATTTATTAAAAACATACCCTTGATCACTGTTCAATTTTAGAGGAACCTGACCTTCAGTGAAAATTTTTTAACAGCTCCATCTCCATTTTTCTTTTTTGTGTGACAACCAATACAAATCAAGAGAAAACATAATGCAGGTAAGAAGAAATTTATACACATCATTCTGTTTTGACAGATTTGCTAGATCAACCAAATCTGCTTGGAGAAAAAACTCTCATATGGTTGTCAAATGGATAATAATGTCAAACAGGTTTTTGTTGTCTGTAAGCTGGGACACCTCTTAACCATTTGTGGGACTCTTTATCAGAAGGATTTGTTTCTATAGCTAAACCATGCACACCTCCAAACTCAGCCAGATTTCTAAGGTTAGAAAATTCTATATCCATAGCTGTGTTTAAAATGAAAACATTTGTGATGTGATTTGTATAAAGTTTGCGAAGTCAATTGTCAAGCTTCTAATTCACTACTTCAGAGTTGAGAGTTTCAATTAAAACAGTGCATCAATTATCTGAAAATTAAATTCAGATGATACATAATAAAACAAAGTAGTTTATTAGGAGATGGTGTAAAGAGATTTGGAAAAAATTTGGTTGCTCTAGAAAGAAAAGATAAATAACAATTAGGTAAAACATTGTGAGGCCTCAGTACAGTTAATGTTAGCACTCATAAGGGGCATATAAAAAATCAAAGGAGTAAGTCTTTGTAAGAAAAGGCAGTTTTACTCCTAGAACCAGGACCTCTGCCATTTCGTGTGGTGCTTTAGCAGTGATTACAGTCTGTAAAATACAAGAAAAACTGGTATGGTGGCAGAATGTGCTGTTAGCCAATTAGAAGCCTGGCTGAGTGCTTCTGATTGGCTAATAGCATATTCTGGCATCCTGCCAGTTCTATCTTTTATTCTACAGACAGTAACTACGTGAACCAAAAATTAATCTACAGCCTCTGGACATCTGTACACAGCCTAAATCACGTGAGTAATCAACAAGACGTCATCAGCCCGGTTAGTGGCAACACTCAAGGATGGATTTCTGATCAAAAGACATCACACCAGGTCACACCATACCCGACAAAAAAGACAGGTCCCGGCACTGAAAAGTCACTTGATCATAGTAGTCTGAGTAACAATTCAACCTTAGTTGTTTCTAACATACGAAAAAACATTAATTGTTAAAATCAAAGATGGAGACAATGAAAGTTGGATTGTTGCTCAGACCGTGCCTTACTTCACACCTAAGGACGAGCACCTGCGCTCCGTGCTGTTCAATGCACATCTTGCCAGCTCTCGTAGGCCTCCGCTACTCGGGTTATGCATCTCTTACATGACACAAACGAGGTGGCGACGTCCATTGGGTGCCCGGGTGAGCACAGAGGATGCCGTGAAAGGAGGCACCAAGTTGGGGCTACGGCAAGTACATTCCTTGTACATTCTGACTTAGGTTTTATTTCCTAATTTACCTACCTGTCTTAACGTTTGTTAACAGGATGTTGGCTACTGAATGAACCTCGCACCTCACCCAAGCAGGGCCAGACAGAGCACATGTCCTGCTGTGCTACAATGCACACTAAACTCGGCAATGACCACTGGGTGCCTGGGTAAACACAGAGGATGCCGCACTAGGAGGCACCCAGTTTGGGGCCATGGTAAGCACATCCCTCGTACATTCTGACTTAGGATTTTTTGAGGTTTTCACTGTAGGTTTGTTCATATGTCTTCTGCGAGAAAATTGGCACAAATTAAGTTACAAGTATAAATTAGTAACAACAAAAGAAAGAAATTTATCTGAAAGCACTGTCTTCTGATTCGGTGTGTTCGTCATCTGATGTCACTTCTCCATTGCTAATGGTTGAAGCACCTTTAGAGGCAGCCACACCCAGCTGCAGAAGTAAGTTCAAAAACTCGTTAACTCTGCAGTATGCATTTTGATCCATTTTAGGGCGAGTTGTTTCGGCAGGTGAGTTGTCACACACTCCTTAGCAGGTTTCAACTTCCGTGGCCACCGTCCGGCTGTCTGTATCAACCAATACCTTTCATGGGGCCTGATGAGCGTTCGCATTGGGAGTCGTAACCCAGAGTTTGGTTCATCTCACAGCGCCAGTCCTGCTTACCAAAAATGGCCCACTGGTCACTCGAATCCATTTGCCCGGCTTCAGTCAAGTAAGCCGAACTTCTCATGTAAAGTTTGAGAATAGGTTAGAATAGGGGTCCATTTGTCTCTATTCATTCGCTTTACCGGATGAGAGTGCATTCCTCACCAAGCATCAGTTATCCTGACGGAAATTTCGGAGGTTACCAGTTACTAGACAGTTCTATTAGTCTTTCATTACTATACTGGGCTCCTATGATTGATTTGCACATCAGATTCGCTACCGAACTCCATCAAGAGTTTCCACTGGCTTCATCCTGCCCGAGCACAGGTCACCATCTTTTGGTTCCCAACGTGTGCGCTCTGGCTCCACCTCGCCGAAGAGAAGCGGTTGTGACGAGCCGGCAGTGCACCGCCGAGCTTCCCCACAGGAAATGAAACCGCAAAGGGAAGAAAAGCTTCGCTCATCCAGACGGATCCTGCCTTGGTCAGTGTGTTGACTGACTTTCACTTTCAGTGAGCCTTAGTTTCGTAAAGCTTGTGACTCGCGCACGTGTTAAACTCCTTGGTCCGTGTTTCAAGATGGGTTGGATGGGTTACTGACCTACTCTCTGCCAACCACAGGCTCTGCCACGAGACAAACAATGCCCGACCACCAGTGAGCCAATAGCTCGATCTGCCGGGTGGATGTACTGCACAATTAGTGTGGGCACGTGATGCAGCAGCCAAACCAGTGACTGGCTATAACTCAGACTGACGTTTTTCCCCCGAGAGGAAAGAGCTCATCGGCAATGGATACCTGCCTTTGTCCTGCTGCAAGACTGCCTTTTTATGGGCAACCCAACCGGTCACGGCGTCCTCCAGAGGGGGAAGTGCGCCCACCCACTACTGCCATGCCATCACGTATGGTTCTTTTCAGATCCATCCGTGAAGCGCGACAATTTGCAAACGGGTTGAATCCCACCATTCGATCTTCGAGGGCCCACCCGTTTGCCTCCGGGTGATTTCACATACTCTTGAGCTCTCTCTTCAAATTCTTTGCAACTTTCCCTCACAGTCTCATGAAAGTATTTAGCCTTCAGTGGAGTTTACCACCCGCTTAGGGCTGCACTCCCAAGCAACCCGACTCCAAGGAGAGAGTCATCCAGCAGGCACAAGAGGCAAAATGGGGCTTGCACCCGCCATGGGTGGTGGCCCCAGTCAGGGAGGACTTAATCTTCTGCTATCTGCCAGGAGAGGCTCCTCCCAAATGCCACATTGTCTGTCGTCTGTTAGAGACGAGGATTTCAATGCTGGGCTCTTCGCAGTTTACTCGGCATTACTAGGGGAATCATCGCTAGTTTCTTTTCCTCCGTCTACTTATATGCTTAATTTCAGCGGATTATCTCAGGTTGGATAAGAAAAGCTACGTAGACAATCGCATCAGCCGCCCCCTTCAGAAACACACCGTAGTGCGTTTGACTGCACAATTAACGTAGCTATGGGATAGAGCTGCCTGCTGCTTAATCCTTCAAAAATCTTTAACTGCAGGTGCCTTTTAACTTCTCGGCAGATGTTCTGCAGCGAGCCTCAAGGCTAAGAGTAGCTTAGCCTACAAAAACGTTTTTATCGACTCTCAGACAGGTGTGGACCCGGGAGAAACCCAGGGCCAAAATGTGCATTTGAAATATCGATGCTCAATGTGCCCTGCAATTCACATTACGTCACGAGTGATCCACCGCTCGGAGTTGTGAAAAGAAATGTGTCGTTCATTCTTGACCCATCGCTAAAGCATGATTGCTTTGCACGGATCGTTATGCAATATGATTTGAGTTGCTTCAAGGGAGAACCCCAGCATTTGCCTGTTAGGAAGTTTCACGTATAGGCCAAAGGTCTGCCAATGGTGGAGTTGAGTCTCAGAAACGTACGGTCTTCCTGCAACAGAAACGTCTTCATTATTGGGATACGATTAGCGTTCTCAAGTGAATTAAGAGATCAAGGGAGATATCTATATCCATGCCTAATTTCAATGCTATTCCTTATCAGGAAATGACCAGCGTTCTCGTTTCTATTAAAAAATCAAGTTGAAGAGAGATCTCAAAATAAATGCCCCATTTTAATGCTTTTTCCCGCCATAAGCTTCCGGTTGCGTGCAAGACATGTTTCTTAAGACCCTCGTCTCTCCACTCGCCTTAGAGATGCTCCCTATATATACAGGATGAATACAAGTCTGAACCCCCCTTTTATTTTTTAACCGAAGCAGATATGTCAATTTTGATGAATCCAATGAATAGGAAGTTGTGGGTGGCCTATCCCATGGTGCGCTTTTCATCATCCCAAATATGCAAATTAGGACACATTCAAAATTTATCTCAAAAACCGTAAGAGATAGAAAAAAAACCCCAATTGCAAACTGGTTCAGTATAAAAAAATAGACAAAACAAAAAAGAGTAATAAAAATAAACAAACAAGTTTGCTTCCCACATTTTTGTGACATGATTTAAGTCAATTTGGAAATTATTAAAAACGTAGAATCTCCACACCTCAGTCAAACATTGGTGGGGTTATCGGCAAGTACATCCAAATCGGACCAACCAATCATCCACAATCACGTGGTGAACTGTTTGTAGCTTACAAACAGGAAAACTGAATGTTGATATTTCCACCATGTAAAGCATGCAAATCAAAAAATTAAAATAAATTACCATACTAACATTCACTTTCATGCGGAAAAGCAAATAAAAGACATGTTTCAGCACACTGAAGACAGAGCAATTCCAGGATGGCAAGCTACACTGTTCCGGAAATGCTCAACATGATCTTCTGTTCGCCACGTGATTGTAGGTGATTGGTTGGTCCAATTTGGATGATTTTTTTTGTTTTGTTTGTTTTTTTATGCTGAACAAGTTTGCAATTGGGTTTTTTTTCTCTATCCCTTACGGTTTTTGAGATTAATTTTGAATGTGTCCTAATTTGCATATTTGGGATGATGAAAAGTGCACCATGGGATAGGCCACCTACAACTTCCTATTCATTGGATTCATCAAAATGGACATATCTGCCTCGGTTCAAAAAATAAAAGGGGGGTTAAGACTTTTGTATTCACCCTGTATAGCACCGGACCATCTATTCTTGGTCCTAACATAAGTAGGCAGTTGAAAGTATGGTAGTAGATGGAGAGATCAGGCGGCACTCGACACACCAAACGCAGCATTGCACGGGAATCTCCGACAAACGTCTCTGAAAATAGCATGTTTATTTTTGGACTGTTGATGTTCGAAATTTTTAAATAGGGAGATTCTCTAAGTAATGCCTACTATAGAATTTAACCACGGGTCTGCCCGATTCGTAGCCAGTAGCCTGGGGCTGAATAATTTGGTTGTTCAACAAATAGGCAGATGGGAAGGATAATTTGTTTGTTCAAAGTCGGATTTTTAAAAATTTCTTCACAATACTTTGCCCGAGCATTGTTCAATATTGGACTCTGAATCTTTTTTCCTCTAGTTTCCCCATTCAAGCTTTGTCTTTATTGACTCTGATGATCTCGCAGTTCGAATCTATGTATGGCAAAAACCCTTTCACCTTGCCCGGAGCTCCTTGCAGCCAGACCTGGGGTCCGTTTCACAGCTTTTCCATACTCCTCCACTTTGCTTTATTTATTGGCTAGAACTCGAATGCGGATAGGTGTTTTAAGGGTCGCCAGGGCTCCCTGCAGCTCGAATTGGCCCACCAACAACAGACTTGCTGTAACATCAGACACTGCCTTCTATTTATATCGAGATTTTTAGTGCGTGCCACCCTTTTATTACTTCCGACTCCTCAGTAGCCATTCTCGGGGTCGTTCGGAGCATTCCCGTGTTTTAGCACTTTAATTTATATTTGGGTGGATTGCGGGACAGTGCCCAAAATGCTGGCCGGGCTAGCTCGACTCAGCCAGATATCGCCTTACCGTAATGTTGGACTTTGTTTTTCTTGTTCCTTGCTCTGAACAGTGCTGTTACAATCAGTCCAAAGAGAAAAGTAGATACTTCAAAGTACGGTAGTGGTGGAGGCAGCAGGCGGCATCCGACGTACCAAACACGGCAAGACACTTACTTCATCGATAAACCTCTTTCAAAGTAGCATGTTTATTATTGGACTATTGATTTTCAAAATTTTTGCATAGGGTGATTTTCTTAGTAGAGGCTGGTCAGGCTAGACGCACTGAGGGCATTAGGACATACCCCCAGCAACCTCAGGGAGGATCAAGTCGCTGTTGGGTCGTGTATGAGACACGGATAAATCGGACCACAGCTGATCACCTCGACACTTGGTAGGAATTTTTGGCTTGCTCGCCTGCGTTGTTCCAAGAAGTTTCGCATCTATCGAACGCACTCGAATTTTGAGACCCTATCTATGTCAGTTTCATTGCGTGACATCTCAAAAGTCAGAATGTATGAGGAATGTGCCTGCGTTAGCCCCGACCTGGGCGTCTCCTAGCACGGTATAGCTGTGCTCTCCCAGGCACGCAATTGGGCACCTCTTAGCATGGTGGTGCCTGCGATGGCCCCAGCCTGGGTGCCTCATAACACTGTGCTTTCCTGGGTACACATTTAGCGATGTGCATGGCCTTCAAGAGCCCAATGGGAGAGGTGCGTGGCCACGCACATCGAAGAAATGTGTGTTGTGTATGTCGTGACCCTTCAGTGCCGCAGTCTGTTTTTATCATCAGCTACAAGGCAACACCCAGGGTGGAGACTCCAAATTAAAGGTAATAAAAAGTAAATAAATTACAACCTCTTGTATACATAACCCCACTCTCATTAATGATTATTAATACATTAACAACCCCATTGTACTAAGGGGTCACCTGAGATGTCAGACATCATGCGAGCCAGAAAACTGAGCATCAGCAGTCACGTGAGCAGCCCCACTCAAGTCTGGGCACATTGAAATGTGGAGGGGGTGTCTTTGATGTTTTGAGTGTGGCCTGGTGTAAATAAAATACACTCCCTCCATATTCCGATGTCCCCAACCCAAAGCCCTATATTGCCTTCAATGATGTAGTAGCCAATGACTTTGTTGCAAATTATTCTACATGTTCAACTTGACTAACCCTGTGTGGATTAACGTTAATGCATGTTATGTCGATTAACCAGATCATGGTTAATGAAAGATGATTCACTGGATATCAATATATAGAAGAAATTCGGGTTTTCTTCAATTTCTTCACATGACCGCAGTGAAAATGTTACCAGATTTTGGAAATCAGCGCCATGAACATCTTGGTGCAAAGGCACATGATAAAGATGATATTTATGACTGCTTTAAGACAATCTGAAATAGCCAGCTAGCTCTCATGTACTAACATGAGGATTATATGGGCCATTACAGCTAATACAACAATTTCATTATTTCATCAGTGAGAGTTGCTTCACGAGTCCTTTTTTTAATTGAACACTTCCTTCTGCAGTAAACCGTTGGACTGTAAGGTAAAACGAAATGTTGAAAATGCTGGTCGTAAAGATTGACAGCATTACCACGGTTCCTGCCAGATTCTCCATATATAAGAATCATTTCAATTTTCTCTTATACATTTGAATACTCCAATTATATTCTTCAATTTTCCCTTGTACAGTTGAATACTCCAATTGAATTATATTCGATTGATGTTTTTATTTTTGAAACAATTTGCGATCTCAAAAAAGGTATTTCTTACATTTGTCAGATAATTTTGTGTTTGGTGACTAAAAAAAAAAGACATGAACAAAAGAGACAAAATAAATCTTAAATGTAAATACAATAAAAATTATTATGAAAATTATTTTTAACATAAAGAAATAGTTTAACAAGAATTTTCTGTTGTTGAAGCTAAGGTTGATAATATTGTCTTAGCAAATGCCTTAATGTATAAAGATCTTAATAAACAGATGAGCAAAAGTCATGCACCTGAAAAACATAAAAAACATAAAAACACGAATCATGAAACATTAAAATCGGGCCCTATCTTATGAATTTTAAAAAAAGACATTGGCCCAGCCAACATCTCAATATGACGCGCTCATCTCAACTGACTCAGGCAATTAATATGTTCGGCAACTCAGATCTGACTTGATCTGAGGCGCTAAACGTTCGGCAACTGATTCCAACTGACTGACTGCTCAGAAAACGTGTTAGGCAGAGGACTTGTGACATCATAATCTAGTCAAAATCGTGACGTATAGGTCAGTCAAAAAATTCTTGACTGCGGAAGTCAGAAAATTAATCCATAACGTAGAGTCTCTTGTGTCCAATATAGCAGGGGTCAAGGATAATAAAAGATTAAGGCAAAAACGTTTTCCCCCCATCAATCTGTGGCAGAGGTTTTCAAAAGGGTATGTTGCTACACAGCTATGCATTGTGAAAGTGCATGACTGTACTGCGAGAAAAAATTAAGAAAAAGTGTGCCACGACTAATAAATGTTTTTTTAGAACTACTGCACAAATAAAAGTCATATGGTCGTTTCGCTACGAAAACTTTTCCCTCCTATAAAAGCGATTGTATTTTTATCCGATAAATATTAAAATTATTAATTATTTTTATTCCGACAAATATTAAACATTTTTAGTTTTCATTGCTCTCGAAAATGGCAACACCAATTTCAGTGGGCTCAGGACAGTGAGGGTTTTATTATTACACTAACTGTCATGTTTATTTTCAAATTAGCCACGTCAGATTGCTCCATGAATTTTTTAATCATCTATTCTGCAGGTCGATTTCACTTCAGTCTTCAAGTCAGTCATTTTTTGCGTTCGGCACTTCGACTCAGATCAGCACAGATGCAAGTCAGAAAATCGTTAAAGTTCACATGATCTAGTCAGATCTGACTCAGTCAGATTTGAGTTGAAAACGCCAAATGTTAGAGCTAATATGGTATTGCCTTAGCAAACTCGCTAGATCTGTAAAAATCCCAAAGATTTATAGGTGCAGCTGATGGAGTGCTACACTCAACTTCAGACACCTTACAACAGGCAAAACATGGGCATCATCCACAAGTTTGGCCAATAACTTTTGCTGGTCGGAAATTAACTTCCGATACCTACCCGCTCTGGCCATTCAAAAAGCAAAACAACTTAAATATCGATATGACCAATCACCACGTCCAATTTGCTTAAGCATTATGCCCGTGTCATTGTTCCTGGGAAAGGCTAAAAGACGTTTGTTACAGATAAAAATTTTCCATATTTCGAAATTTGCAAAATAAATTAATTTTCTGAACGCAATTTTCAAGTGTTTACAACAACAAACGCTGTTACTATTGCACACGTATTGCAGAATCAACTGTGTTGGTTCTTATTTAGAAAAATAGAAAAAATTAAATTTTGACGATCAAATCACTATCTGTCATGAATAGAAACAATTTTTTTTAGAGATATCCTATGTAGTTTTGGATATAAAATCCGAATCTGCAATAAAAAATGAAGGTTCCTATATAAGATTTCAAGGTACCCTTCTCACAAGACGTTAGGGGGTGCTAATTTCTCGGTTAATGAATTTCCCACGTGAAGTAATTCACTTGTCATTTTGGACAATATTTTCATAGGAAGTTTTGTTTTTGAGATATTTACAGGTTAAATGACTGTCTGTATAATAAATGCCAAAATAGTATACAAAAAACAATAGTGAAAAAATAAAAGAAAAAAAGAAGACACAATAAATTAATAAATTAAACAGAACAGAGCTGAGGCCGTCCTTTGGCTTTTAATTAATAATGTTTTAGAATCACTTTTATGGATTTGTATATTCTCAAAGCTGTATAATTGATTTCTTAACTTGACAGGCTAACTAACGTAAAATTATCTAAACTAATATCATGAATAGTTTCCAAAATATATTTGGCAATGCTCGATCTGTCCAAGCTGCCACCTCTTACATGAGGTACATGTTCTTTCCACTTATTTATAATATTTCATAACTTTTGCCCGACACATTTTCCGGACATTTTTAGAGGTGGGATGGTAACTTTAGGATTTCATAAGTGTGCTTTCAAAGTATTCACACTTTTGAATGGAATTCTTAATTTGCTAGTACTAAAAATCAATTTTCAGATTATTAGTCAATTGGAGATCATAAGCAATGCTATTAAATTTAGGACTTGTGATCTCTGAATACTGAATCCTTTCTAATTAAAAGAAGCTTATGTTTACAAAGTAAGTTTTCGGCAATGCTATCTGAAAGCCATTCAATCTTGCTATAGATTTATTGGAAATCAATACTCTTTAGTACCTTTGCTCGAATAGAGGAACATTAAAAAGGCGGTTGATCTATAGCGTGGAAGCCAGCATGTTTATGGCTAGAATAGTAAACGGAATCGTTCATAATAGAGTGATGATTGCTAGTAGGTATTCGATAAATGTCGAACTCCAAACTATTGTTAACCCTAATAATGTTTAAATCTAGGAAAGGAAGGAGTTTATCGCTTCATAGGTGAATTTGATTGCAGGAAACTTATTTTTTAATTCGTTGAGAAAAGAGCTAATATCGCTTTGATTGGTGTCGAAATAAAGAATATATCACCCATGTATCTGTACCATATACAGGAGAAATAAGAGAGCGTCGTAGCTAATGGTTCACGAATTCACTCATAATGAGATTAGCTATGAAAAGACTAAGACTATTGCCCATAGCTGTTCCAAGGTCAACTTATAAAATTTGGAATTGAATTGAAAGAAATTTTCGTACATGCATACCTCAGTTAAATGTACAGGGTGGGCCGTAAGTCGTGCACCAAAGCATTTAAAACAATTCTGATAATAATAAACGTTATTTTATTAAAACCAGGCTTAACTAATGAACTAAGAAACACGTTGCTGGTACAATCACAGATGCTCAAAATGGTGGCCATTTGCTGATTTTACATTGTTTCGCATCACAATTGAACGTAATTCTTTTGTGCGCGACTTACGGCCCACACTGTATTTAATGACTTTTCAGAATCAACTTTGGGTTATGTCAAACTGGATTCCGAAAAAGTTGAAACACCAACACGATAATACCCTGTTGATCTTGAAGATGGGTACCTGTTACCCAAAATAAGTATCCGGTATTTTTTTTTCTTATTTGTGGATTAGAGGTTTTTCTTGTTGGCTATCACTACACTTCTTTGGAAATCGCTGATCTGTTGTACCATGGGATATTCAGTAGTTGTGTCAAATTACTTTTTCCATAATCTGTGTGACAGTTTTTTTAAGTGATCTCTACACATGGTCTTTACGTAAAGCACACTTGTAGGATGTCAGGTTTCAGATACCAAATCATACAGAATCCAACAAAAAATTTATACACTCTCTGTCAGACTGTATCAGGATACTGATGACAATCTTGGGCACTGATGACAATATTGGGCACTGGAAATTCCTCATGTTCATGTGAATTAGATGAGGGATCTGCAGTTGCTAGATCTAACACCCATGCACATTTTCTTGTAGGGAACTGTGAAAGATCAATTCTATAGACATAAGCTGCGCAAGCTGGAGGTCCATCGACAGGAGATTACAACGGAATGTGCAGCGATCTCCATTGAAACATTGAACGATGTAGCTGTGGCGACCGCTCATCATTCCGTTATGTGTCTGGCTGCCAATAGTAACCATGTGCTTAACTGAGGAAAGTACTGCACGTGTGATTATTATTTAAATGTAAAGCAAACACATAGTAAAACCAAAAAAACCCGAAAATTTTAGGAGTGTGGCCTGAAAAATTTTTTTTTTTCAGAATAAAAAAATCATGATCGGTAATTTTGGGTAGAAAAAAAAGATCGAACTACTTTGTTTTAGCGTCCCATAGTATATTACATAGTAATTTTATTATTTATTATAGCTTTCTTCACTTAAAGTGTGTATACATTTTTTGGTGGAGAGTATTTTGAAGAATTAAAACGGACATGATGGAAAATAAAATGAAGTTTTAATTTTTCGTCACCTTGTACCCCAACCAGTTTGCACATGCAACGTGCATACAGCAAAAGTTTCTTTACCTTTTTCTAGTATCAGGGTGAATCCTATTGGATGTTCTTCAGTGGTTTTTTCTATCCGAACCTTTTTGACTGCAAATAAAGAATTAAAAAAAATGTTTTAAATTTATCTTTTCATTGTGCATTTTATAAGGAGTTTTTTAATTTAAAGCAATAGGGACAGTTTAAATTAAAATTAAAATGCACTCATTCCTGAGTAAAAAATGAAAATATTATCCATTACGAATAGAACGAGCTAAATGATAAAAGAAAAGGTGACAGTAACCTCCTGAAACAAGCAATACTGTAATAATGCGGTAGTAATACAACCGCGAGCAGAAGACATGCAACAAAATAAGAGAAAAACTATCCTCCAATGAGGCCTATGTTGGCTGAAGTAAGGAATCCTTCTCTGGTTATTTACACGAATCATTATGTATAAAAAATTAATAACTTCCTTTGTGATAATAATTTCAATAAGATAGGCAATTTCCTTCCAGAAAGCAGTTAAGCCCACCCATAGGAAATGTACAACACGGATTTTTCCACCACCACAACTAATTATTAACCCCACGTGACGTGATTTGGGAAGTAAGAGACTCGGAGAAAAAGTTAATCAGCTGAAGTGACCGACAACCGTTTTTAAGGGAGAAACGGTGGAAGAGATGCATGCCTCAGCGAAGGAGAGAATGGATCATCCTTGAGAAAAGAGACAACAATGGGAGCATCTAATGAGAGGGTAAAACGAGAAAATTTGACAACGATAGGGCTTTGATAGAGGAGAGAGGATAAGGCAAGGATCTATGATGGGAATCAGTAGATGGGAGTTTCCGTGCGGAGCTACATACGAAATTTTATTCAGAATTAAGAGTAGCGGGGAAAACCCAAGTAGGAGCTGCTAATAATGTCCGATCGGGGAACTATGCCGTAATTCCGAGTCGGAAACTTTATTACGAAAAGGAAAACTTAGATAAAACGGCCAGCGAGCAAAGAAGTCGTTATATCAAATGTGATAGAGATAATAGTTGATTAAATGGTATTGTTAACATTGTTCTTACTTGTTCCTCTAAAGAGAATGCCTGGAGTGCAGTGAAAGAAAGTTCAACAGGAAGCCTTTTCCCATGTGGCAGCATTGACTGGAGAAATATAGCCATGTAATGAAACATGTTCAAAGTAACGCACCAAGCAATACTGGTAACTATAATTTAATTAATTTATTATTATACCCTGAGCAACCCATAAGCAAAGTACTTATTACCTGGTTGCCTGGAATTTAATAATGCTATAAGCAGAGAAGCTATTAAAGAACAATATTCGTTTCCTAGAAACAAATTCGCTGATGGAAAAGGCGGTTTTTGTAGGATGCAATTTTCTAAATGAGAGCAAATTGCATAATTGTTAAACCCATCATTTCTAAAAAGTTATTTAAGGAGTTAATATTTTATTTACATTCTTGCAATTTATATCTGGATATACCCATATCCTAATTTTATTATGCCATTACCAGAAACTCTAAGGTGTTATAGTGCTGTGTTAACAGTCGCTGATAAGTTAACAAAAACGATATACCTATTTCCTCGTTCAGTTAATGTGTCAGCTGAAAATATTATTAGAACAAGTGTTTAAGATACTCGGGTTCTCTAGGTCTGTGATCTCTAACAGAGACATCAGATTTACGTTTGCTATGTGGCAAACTATTTTTATGTTGTTGGAGCAACGCTCAAATTAGCTAGTTCCTAACATCCTGAAATGGATAGTCAGTCTGAAAGGATCAATCAAAAGAGTATTACAGATCATGAGGAATTTAATAATTTGTCACGTGCTTTTATTATATTATTCACTACTACACAGAGCATAAAGCCGTGCAGGAGGACAATGAGGACTAGTGCTTTATTTAATAAACATTTTTAATAATGGATTCAAAAGATTGAATACAAAACGAAATTTTTGCTGTCCTGGAATTAATAACCAGCAAAATTAACATGTAATCTTACAATGTAAATTCATAAACTATTTGATAGTTCCCACTTTTGGAGCTTCCTTCATCAGTCATAAGCATTCCTGAAGTTGCTGGGATGAGAGATCCCATCACCACCAAGGAAGGTCCTAATACAAAAATTTAGCAGAGCATGACAAATTTGTCATCACAAATGTGTCGACAGTCGTTAAATGTGTCGACAGAAGAAAACCTTAACAAAGAGGCCCTGACACTATGCCTTAAGAGTTCAATGTGAGTACCAGTAACAGAAGTCTGAACAGCCAAGCGTGGCGTGCAATCCGAGATCTCGTATGCGTTACCAATGCTTGCAATGCAATCTGCAGTTTTCTGGGCTGTCCTAATTCCTACCTGGAGAAAATTTCGGAGTTTTTGTGTAGAGGAGAATTCCCATTCGAACTGGACTTGGATATGCTGCACTCGTGTGTTCCCTCTATTACGGCTTTTACTGGTTCCGACGAACACTCGCAATGGGTGAGTTGGGTTAGTGCTGATCAGAGATAGTAGTTGAAATGGTCGTGTCACTTTCATTAGATGGTGGATTGTCGAATTTATCCCATGCAACCCCTTGTGCACTCTCACGACCAGGTGGCTGTGTTGAGTCAAATAATAATGGATTCGTTAATTACAAATAATTAGAATCGCTTACTTGGCTATAAATACGTGGCTCCTCTTTAAAAGTTCCTTCTGAGAACAACGGGACGGTAACTTTTTTGGCAATTCGTCCCATGGAGAGTGAGTGATCTTGGCCAAATGCCAGCATCTATTTTCTGGGATGAAGATTGGTCATACAGCATGCTTTAAAAATTTTCACTTTTAGTTCATTAAAAGTTATATCACTGCTACACTTGCCGGAACATTGACAAGGAGTTTTCTTTCTTGAACCTGAAGATTTCCTATAAAAGCGCCTTTCCTTAAGTTCGCCTGGGCATTCATGAAATCTTGGGCTTCACTCCTTTTGTGCAGTTTCATTGGTGGGATCCGTTTTGATACACTCTCTGAGGAACTGCCCACATCGCCTTACTTATATTTCCGCTTAATAAGGTTATTAGACCTGGGAATATGCAAGGCCAATGAGAGCTTCCCTTCATTGTTGCTGTTGTTTGCGGCCATTCCATTACCTTTTGTAGATGCCAGGAAATCATGTGCCTTCTTCATTTGCTGGTGTTGCTTAGTAACATCGTCGGCCACTCGATGCTTCCCTGCCATACCTGAACGACCATAGGATGTCTCCACTCTTGTTTCCTTCTTCACGTCCGCTTGAAGACATGACATCTGCTTCCCTGCCATGCCCGATCAATGACATGATGTGTTCGCTCCTGTTTTCTCATTCACGCGCGGTTGAAAGCAAGGCATAATTTAAACAAAATGGACTGGGAGGAGTTTCTTACTACAAAGAAAATGGCTATTAATTCACCAATATCTGAAGCCACAGTAAAGTTCCCTTATTTATGTGACTTATGATGGGAATTATGAATTCCTCCAACAATTAATCAGCGAGAGACTAATTGCATAAATGGGCTGCAATTTTCTAAACGAGAGCAAATTGCACAATTGTAAATTTCGTCGTTTCAAAAGAGTTATTTAAGGAAATAATACTTCATTTATGTTCTTGCAAATCGTGTTACCCATATCCTAAAGGAAACAGAATCTGATTAGAAGAAAATATCTGATTGAATTTTGTTCCTCATAGCCGATACTGAAAATTTGGGGGCTGTTATTTACTTGGAAGCTGATGCGGACCTTATTTATTTTCTATGTTTTTGAAATAAAAAAAGCTAGATTTATGGAGTATCTTTGTTTAGAATTACATTATATTATGGACTCTGAATGCATTAATCGATTTGATGAAAAATTGCATATTGTAATCGATGCTCATAGAATTCCTTTTTTGAGAAGATTAATCAAGGATATTTGTGATTGCATAATTGTTTCTTGTGCATAATTTTTATGCTAGTGTTGGCGTGATCAAGTGGAGTACGCATTGCGAAGCCCGACATTACCTTTCTTACCAGGATATTCTTATTGATAAGGATTTCTCAGATGTTCATACCGGGAGTGGTCCCATCTTCTAGTTTTGCATGAAGCCTTCTGTCAGTTATCTATTCAGGAGGTAGTTTGTGCCTAGAAGTTAAGGCCGCTGAAGCTTATTTTCGGTTGTATAGTGTAAGTTGTGAACTTTACCTATTTAATTATTACTACACGGAGAGAAATGCTTTGGATGTAGCAACAATAAGGGAGTTGCTGAGTGGTTGATTCTTGAAACAAAAATACAATTTGATGCATCATGAATAAACTTGATCTTACTACACTATCAAATTGTTACCATTACAATTCACTATTAATAGGTAGTTTTTTTATGTAATGTCAACTAATTATTGATGCAGCACCAATATTGGAAGATGACTATTTCATATATTGTTCTGTCATCAATATACGGATGCCAATGCAGCAATATCAGAAGTTGCTGATCATAATATACTTGTTGATTGGTCGAGAAATTACGTCACTTGCTCTGTCAACGAGGTCAACGAGATAACAAGGTCTGGAAGTAGAAAAGTCACCTAACCATTTCATCTTGGATGTTAATAATCAGTGTTTTTCGTTTGTTGGAAACAATGAAGGCCGGGATTGTTGAAGGTGTATGAAAAGTATTATAATTTTTTCCATAAATCTGATTTCACATTTACTAGCAGATCACAGTTATAAATTTCACTGAGTAGATGTCGCGAAAAGCGCTCGAGAATTTTCGTTTCATAACCTCGAGAATTTCCGTTTTTATCCTCTTTATTTAATTTTAGCTATATGATTCATGATTTATTCAGATAGTCTCATAACTACTTAATGAATTTCATAGGAAAATTTTCCACTAATTGACTCCGATGAACAACGATTTGTATTCCTTACTGGTTATTTTTAATATTAATCAATTTCAGAGGGGTGCAAGTAGAATGCTGTGCCTTCCTGAAAGGAGGTTTGCTGAAGGTATTTACTAAAAATAATTTTTCTTAAAAGAAAAAGTGGTCATTAAATTTCATTTTTTCTAGGCATAAAGCAACCTGTTAAGAGCTGCTTGTTTCTCAAAGCATGGGCTCCTGTGCGTCCTGATTACTGACCATCTGAAGGGTGTATGCTGGAGCATTATCACCAGCTCTGGCTCCAACAGCCTTTTTTAAAAACCAAAGGTTAGAACAAAAAGAGAAATAGAATTATTCATTTATGTTACAACTATTAATTCATGAAATAAACTTGATACTACTAACATACCCTGTATATATATGTTAGTCCATCTTTTGCTAAAAATTCAATAACTGATATAATTCTTTAAAATTTTAAATTTGTGATCTTGAATATAATTGCTTTTGATTAGTCATTTTTTGATCGATTAAAAGTAATGGCTTTTTTTAAACAATACATTAAAATGTATAATAATATTTTCTATTTGAAAAACTTGGTTTTAATCCTTTTTTAAAAAATACAAATGCAATAATTTCGTATTTGAAAATAGCTAAAATTTAGGGAGAAATCTTTTCTAAAATAATAAAAAAAATTTTTTAATATCTCTATTTGTTTTTTTTAACGATTTTTTATATAACTGAATGTGGAATATTTTTACTTTTTTTTTGAATATCTACGTAATTTGTTGTTAAATGGGTGACACCTGCATGACATCATAGCCAGAAAATCACATCATAGGATTTGAATCTCTTTCTTTGATAAAACATAGATGTGGCCTTATCTAACTTCCTCATATTCTGAGAAGGGAACAATCTCAAATGACGTCATCAACAAATGATCCTGATAGCAATGGTTTTAATTTTGGTGAAATAACTTATGAATAAAATGTAATTTACGAAAAAAAAAATTTTAAACATAAATAAAAATAATCATTTTAATATAATTCAATCATTAAATGGTTCAATTGTGCCCTGGAATTTTTTAATAATTTCGTAATTTTAGATGTTGCTAAGTTTCTCCATACCAGATACACAAGCTTTCTAAAATTTCGAATATTATTGATTATTAATAAATTTGGGGTATATAATTTATTTGCAGTTAATTATAAAGCTTTCAAGAATTCAACAAAAGCAATTTGAAGATTTTATCGATAATAGAAAATTTCTTATAAGCATTTTATATAGTCATGATTTCAGCCCCTCACCTCCTTTGACAACACCTGTGGAAAATCATTTTCTTATTATATTTTCTCATTTAATTTTAAAATTTGAAGATATATACTAGTAGTAATGTGCATCTGGAAAAAAAAAATTAGCAATTTATTTGTAATAGAATGTCAGTTATATGCATTTAAATTTTGTGGAAATGTCATAGCTACAAGTGGCCTGATTAGGCCACCTCCGCTGGGAAAAGGTTAATACCGATTTTTAAGTGCATACACAACTGGTTTAAATGAAACCGGTTTCAGGCATTTGAAACTGTCTCAGATTAAGCGAGTTTCCGAAGACTTCTTGAGACAGTTTAACTAGCTTCACGCGCGGAATTGTGGGATCACAGAATTCCGTACACTGATACGATGCTCTCTTTTTTGGATTGCCTTGCCTTGTGGCCTTGCCTCTCCCTCGTGCTTCGTGCTCGCTCGTGCTCGTGAAGTTGAAGTGAACTGCAAAATGGAAGCAGGCAAGCGTAAGCAAGCATGGCACAGGAATAGCAGAAATTCTGCACAATGGTTACATGCTGAAACGTGTAGTTTAATTGATCTGTGGAAGGAGAAAATTAACCATGAGGCATTGCGCTCATGTTTTTAACTTGTTCGAACTATTTCAAGTGCGGAAGCATATTTTGCTCTCCAAACTTGTTTAATCTAAAAGTGTTTTCAAATAACATCTAAACTAGTTTACTTCAAGCTAGCTCAGGTAGTGCGCATGGGGTATAAGGAGCCACTACTTAAGCTATTTGATAAAATTGAAAAGGTCTGGTCTATTAGCGAATATGAATGCGTAACAGCAGTCATCAAGGGAGATAAGCCGCCTTGAGAGGTTAAGTTCAGGACGGAATTGGTATTGAGTGATGGTGAGGAAACATCTAGGTTAAAGTCAACTGAAATTAAAATTTTATGGGGGTAAGACTAAGTTCAAGAATTATGGTTGAGAGGAAAGTAAAAAATGATGGAATTGACGTGAAGGAGGACGGTAAATGGAAACGAAATAGAATTTGTTATTTATGAGGATTGTCAAAACATCGAAATCATTGGTGGAAGTGGTATAGGTTGCGTTAAGGGCGTAATGCAGGGAGTTAGAGGTATAGATTGCAATGCCCCCACCTTTTTTAGACGGGCAATGGCAACACCTCTTAGAGAGAGAAAGCCTGCGGACCAAAGGTGTATGCATTGTTACATCATCATCAAGCGGCCAAATTTAGGGTTTATTATTGGTAGAAATACGATAACAATAGTCGCTTGATGATGATGTAACAATGCATACACCTTTTGTCCACAGGCCTTCTCTAAAGGAGGTGTTAGCAATGGAGTGCTTCATATGAGTAATGGTTTAAGGGGGGATATCTAAAGAAGATCTTGTCCATGTTTCAGTAAGCAAGATAAGGTTTTGGGGAAGAATAGATTAGGGGTAGTAAAGGGAAAAGGGTGGAGGAGTTAGACCATAAGCTACGGATATTCAAGCAGAAGAGGAAAAACGAGGATGGGGAAGTAAATGAGATATTGTTGACTATATTGACTTAAAAACAAAAATAGATGTTGGAGAGCCAGAGGTTGCCTTGGTTTTAAGTACAGTATTAGTAAATACTAAGGTAGATGGTAGCAGGGTGAATAAAAGTACCAGAATCAAAAACTTAGATGATGTGATCATTATACAATTGTTAGTGTAGAATAGTAATAGGAAAAATAATACAAACTAAAAGGATAATCATAAATAATGGCTATAGATCAGTGTGATTAAAGTGTTACCTAAATCTTCATCCATATAAACATATTTGTTAATGATTTGTCGTAGGCTCGTCTTGCATATCTGGAATGACCTAATTATTCAGAAAGCCCCAACTATGAAGATCATTACCAGAATCCTGTAAGGTTATTTCAGTATTCACAGTTCATCTATAAGATTTGTCATATTCCATTCTTCCTTTATAAGTGGCTTTATTTTTTTCCTTCTTTATTAAATTTTAGTCAGTCTGCGTTTATGAAATAATCACCTCCTATATTAAACATTAGCGTGGCAAATCAATTTTACTGTTAACTCATCTTTAGGTATTTTATTAATCCAAGCTCCCTTCTGAGGCTTTTAATTTACCATTCTTTTCAACCTAGGGGATTTCTATTTACAATTTCTTCAGGAGGTCATGCTCAAAAACGACTGCGTGATTACAAGTCCAGATTCTACAAAAAAAACATTAGTTCTCTTAACAACCGAAAAACTTCCTACAAACTTTTTTAGATAAATTTCATTTCTTTTCTTTAACAACGCGACTCTCAAATTAGTTTATCCTTTGTTTGAATAGACACTCTGCAATGTGGAAGTGTGGAATATATTAAATATAGCAGTGTGTAACTTAAATTGATAAAGTTTGTAAAATAAATTGTTAAAAGTAAGTAAGGAAGGAATCCTTAATGAATGGATATAGGCTCTATAATACTGATCATCTTCTCAGTGATGTGCAACGTTAAACACAGGTAAGTTGATATTCTCATACAGATTCTATTAAGAACTTAAATAAGTCACTTTGATGATAAAATGAATAATGAAATATAATACAATAATAACTTTTGTGTACATTCCTTTCAGGGTCTGAATTGTCTTGCTGCCGATGTAAGAATTTCTCACAGTCGAATGTAGACCAACCAAAGTTTCTGTGGAGCAGCTACAGCGAGACGAAATACCACTGATGTACCGACGCTGCAGATGTCACTAAATTCCCAATGAAAGATACTCTCCTCAAAGACGGTATCATGAATAGAAAGAAAAATCCAAATCAATAAAGATATTTCAATACGCCTTAGTATAGTCACTATCTTTTGTCAATCTTTCTTAAACAGGTAATAAATTTTTTAAACGACAATGACTAATATCATAAATTGAATTTTTAATACCCAATACGAATTCTCATTATCAATATCTTTGCAGAAATGAAATTAATGATTACGTTAATAGATATATACAGGGTGACCACTCATTTTTTCAAAAATATTATAGGAATTATAGGAGAAAGAAAAAAAATATAGGAGATTTATAGGAGAAATATATCTTTACTTAAAAACAGCATATCTGTGCATACTACACTATTATAAGCTTATATGTATTTTAAAGGCTTCTTCTTCTTAGTCAGGCCAACAAGACTGTCCAATAATTTTCTCTTTCTAACTTTAACATCACTTTGTTGCTTTCTAATATCTGCTAACTTTTTATGAGCATCAGTGTTTTTCTGTTCAGCTGCCGATATCATCATCTCAGCTACTGCCACTTTTTCCATATCCTTTCTTTTCACTGCTTCTGTTAGCATTTTCATACCTTCCTCTTTAGCAGTCTGAGAAGTCTTAACATCAAACATAATTTCAGTCTCCTTCTGTTTTTAGGGAATCTTCCTTGTCCTTCAGTGATTGAGCATCCTTCTTTTGTCTTTATTGTAACTCTTTATTTGATCGAGCAGCTTCATGTTCCTTTTTGGACTTTTCCTCTTCCTCAGTTTGTTTTCTTTTTTGCTCTTCTAATCTCAACATATACAATCTGTGGGCAGAGCGGGCCGCAGAAAGAAGGTCTTTAGTTATTGACACGCACTGTGCTTTTCCATCATGTGATTTTACGACATCTTTCAGCAGTCTGAGAGAGCTAATAGTTCTGGTCTCTAAGTTATTCCTCTGATCAGTAACAATCAGCCCATTTTCTGAAAATCCTCTTTCCACAGTAGCATTACCATGACGTAGTACAAGCACAGCCCTTATGAGTTTTGAAATTAAAGGGAACTTCCGATTGTCTAGTCCAGTTGCCCAAAACATAACAATTCTGTCGGCTGGTGAGAACGATGGTAACAACTGCAAGCATTTCCACTCATCTACGCAGCGTGCAACATCATTCCTTCCATCCAAATGCTCCTTCATTTTACTAGCAATCCTGTGGATTTCTGCACCGCTAGAAAATTCACTGGATTTTACAGGATTCAAACAACGAACATCCTTCAACAAACTGTTATCAAAGGGAAGTTTTTCCAGCAAGTACTCTGTTACAGTCACATAAAACTTTCTTATCTGTCTAAGTAGCTTGGGCTCCTGGTTTTTCAGCTGTTTTAGAGTTTTCCTCGTCAATTCTCCAATTATTAGTTCAACATCCTGCAACTGATTTGCTCTAACTTTAAATTCCACGTTAGCTACACATTCACTGCCACATATAGCTTCCAGCTTCACAAATTTCAGTATTAAAGACTGGACAATTTCGTAAAATGGTCGTATAGCAAATGGATTTTAGGGGTTTCACTTTGAACAAGCGTCAAGAATTCCTCAAATATGGGCAACACATGTACTGAGAAATGACAGATAACCTGAGTTTCCTTTCCATTTTCCATAGGTAGCACCTTCCTGCATATTCTTTTGAATCGAACACAGGTTGGCTGATTTTTTTCAGATGAGCTGAGGTGCTTGAAGTAAACCACATAAACTTGCCACTGATTGATCAATCGTTCCAATGCTGGTCCTAAACTTACCCAATGTGAGGGCACATGCTTCATGGGAAGGAGGATAGGCATCTTCATTTCTTTCTGTAGGTTTTGCAAGTCTTCACGGCGGGCTGAAGACTGTTTAAAGAAGAAGTGAAGATCTACAGTAAGTTCAATTTCAGTCCCAAATGCAAGCAAAGCCTTATGGAAGGCATTATGTATTACATGCAAATTGCATGTTCCAATGTCTATAAGTCCAGGTAAATTTAACTCCCTGAGCTTTGAGGAAAGCAATCGGAAAACATTTTTATTGACATTAGGTCCATCGTAGCCCAGTGATAAGAAATACTTCAAGTCAAATTTGTCCATTTCAAGATTTCGGATAATTGCCTCACTTATATCCTCACCTTTTGTATGCCCAAATGTAATGGACTTATAAAAGTGAGTAACGACTTCATTCTTCGCATTGCTCCAATACCTGACATGCAAATCAAGTTGCTTTTTTACTTGTACATTCGTAGTTTCATCATAGTGCACAGAAAATGGCGACTTTGACTCATTAATCTCTTTAACCAAATTTGTTAGAAATACAGGTGCCAGTCCGTCACTAACCAAATATGTTTCTTTTGTTCTCCCCATGTTGAAATCTTGGGCAATCTTGCTATCAGGAAATATTGCTTGAAATAACTCTGAACAATTACCAGATGAACGGAAAATCTAGTCACTGTGAGCACCATGCATAGCCCACAAAATTTCGGCATTTGTAACGTTATCATCGTGAATCTTCAGTTTATAATCATTTGTTTCAATCCTACTTTGTTTCGAGGATGCCGCAACTTTGGCCTTTTCAGTGTTATTTATACCTTTGGCGTGTTGTAATACTTGGTCGATTCCAGAATTTTTGATGGAAATAACTTTGCTATAGATCATACATACAACTTTGTGTTTGTGACGTGTAAAAACTGTAATTTCAGAATAGCGCAGTGGTAAAAAAAAGTACATGACAGCGGACGGCCATATAAAATAATAAATAGCTTTTTTTTTAATAAAGAAACCAAAGAAAACAAAAATACACTTAATCCATAAGTAACAATTCTAGTAAATGAGAATGAATATCTTTGCTAAATCTCTAGCTAATTTAAGATATTTACCATTGGTTCAATAAAGCATTACATGTCTAAAATTATTACAATACCAGAAAATATAGCTTAATAAGTAGTGAACAAATTTGTTGAAGTCACTTACTCAAAACTACAATATAATTCACTTAATTACAAATAAGCACACCAACCGAATGCTTGATTGGTCTCCAGATATAAACCCAATAAAGAGGGCTAATTAAAAGACAAAAATTACCTCAATATCTTGTTATCGTAAAAGCAATAACCACATCTACTAAATTCCACTATCCAAAATTCATATAACTTATTTTACGTTCAAATATATTCAAACTAATTTTCTCCTGAATGATTTAAAGCAAACCTCACAATTGAGAGCGAGAAGCTACACATATAAATAGTCAATGTCCGGTACAAGCTTAACATAAAATACAATCGTCGATAAAGTTCATAATAACGAGGTCAATTGCTTCCTCATATGCTCTCAGCTAGAAGGCAATAAAATACACTCTTATTAACCAATTGCATAAATTTACAAATAAAGAGTAACTCTTGTGACACAAAGAAGGCGAGGGAAAATCACACTATGATAGTTCGGGCTTCTATGCACACATATCACTAAAAACCTGCTTCCAAGCCCTATCGCAAATTAGTGATAGAACCCGTTGGTCGCATGCCTCTAACAAATACGTTAGAGTGAAGCTCACGTCGGAATAGACTTCCGAATATATTCCCGAGTAGGCTGGCGTTTCTGCCTGTAGAAAACACAGAACTCACAGCAACGGTCTGACTCCCCGTTAACATTTGTTCAACGACTGCTTGCGCTCCGAATTTGTAATGGCTGACTTCGTCACTGCCGCCTGCATTCCAACTGCGAAGTTGTGAAGAAACCTCCGCCTCAGAAGCTTTACGGCATGCCTCGCTCTCTGCCGAGTTTCCAATCCCGTCGGCCACCTGGGGTTCGTTGCATTTCCCGCTCCGTTTATGTGCGCTCGTCGCCCTTGTAATCGAACATAACTCGTGTTTCAAATTCGGGTCGTCCTCTTTCTGACAACTGCTCTCAACGGAGTCCAACTCTTGTCTTCCTGAATTTTTCATGCTCTTCTTAAATTTCCCACGCCGATGATGTTCTGCTCTCCTATTGGAGCAGGTGTGTTGATGCGAATGACGCATCGCCTGGATCTCCTCCCTCCTTCTGGTGTTGTAGAAAACTCGAGGCGGAAATCCGGTACGAGTGTCATCGGAAATCGAATTGGCGTTGGATTTCCGTGACATCCTCGCCTGCCTCAACCGCAAAATTTCTTGTTGTACTCTGACCTGATGTACCGGATTATGATGTTATAGCACCTGGGCCTGAAGTCTTGACAACTTTGGCTGGGTCAACAACCTTGACACGGCCTGGTTGTCAGTATATATAATTGTCTTCACTTGTTGGACGTAGTGCCTCCAGAGCCTCACGGCGTGCGCTACCGCTGAAATCTTCTTAGCGTAGATTGACAAATGCGCTTCCTCCGGCCTAAACCGCCTGGATTCATAGGCTATAGGGAAAAGTTTCCCTTTGTATGCCTGCGTGGCCACGGCTCCTATGGCCCCCTCCGAAGCGTCGCACAGAATATGTAGATCTTTCTTTGTATCGAAGATCTTCAATATAGGCGGGCTCGTAAATGCCTGTTTCAGATTTCCAAATGCCTTTTGCTGTTGAGGGCCCCATTTATACGGATTATCCTTCTTCAACAGTTCAAAGAGGGGTCCAGTTACGATAGCGTACTTGGGGATAAACTGCCTATAAAATTGGGCTGTTCCCAAGAACGAGCATAACTGGGGATTGCACATTGGTTGGTCTTGGCCATTGTATGATAGCTTGGGTTAACCTGCGTTCACACGCTTTCCCTTTTGCTGATATTTTAAATCCCAGGTACTCAACCTCTTTGACCCCTATCTGGCATTTAGAGGGGCGCAGGTAGAACATCTCTTTCCGTAGCCGTTGAAGCACTTTTCTGAGCCTTTCTTTTAGCTGTTGCATAGTTTGGCCATAAATAAGAATGTCATCAAAATAGGCTATGACGCCTCTATTAATGAGACCTTGTAGCGCCTCATTAATTGCCTTAGAGAACGTCGCAGCCGCTCCCTTGAGTCCAAAAGGCATCACCCGTTACTCAAACAGGCCGAACCTTGTTTTAAAGGCAGTAAGGGGTATATCTGCAGGCCTCATGCATATTTGGCGGTATGCCTGTAGAATATCGAGCTTATCGAAGATTTTGGCTTCCTCTAATCTTTCGATAAGGGAGTCCGTACGGGGAACGGGGTAGAAATTATCCCTCGACATCTTATTTTTCTGAAGTCCACACACAGACGCAATTTCCCATCTTTTTTAGTCACAAAGAGGATGGGGGAAGCGAAGGAAGAGTTTGAAGGTTGGATAAGGCCCTTACCTATCAGATCTTGTAGGGTCTTGTGGAGCTCCTCTTCCTCATCCCGTGTTAGTGGCTAGAGCGGCATATTAAAAGGGACGAAGCTCTGCTCCAGGTGCATCTCGTGCTGAGTTAACCGCTCGGGGGGCAGTCCTTCCGGCAATTCTTCTCTGATTAGATCCTTAAATTCAGTTACGATATTGTAACTTGATCAATCCTTCCCTCTTCACTACATCGACCAAAGACTGCAAATACAGGACTGGCTTCATTCTTTCTTTTAAGGATGTAGCATAGTTCTTTACTTGAAATGAAGCGATCATCCTCGCCTGCAGTCCATGGCGGTAGCCATATTTTCTTTCCATTGCGTTGGGCGGCACATCTCCTTCTTTTACAGTCGAAGAATATATTTGCCTGGTCGATCCATTGCCATCCTAGGATAATGTCATAGTTCTGTATGTGCACGTTATCAAAATTAATTCGATCATGGTAATGTCCACACTTCACCGGAACCCTTAGTGTGGCATGGGTAATAGTGATGGGTGGCCCATTGGCGCATTGTATGGACCGAGTGGGGCTCAGGGTTGTGGTTCAGAGCCCAAGTCGTTCACACAGTTGGGGGTCCATATAATTATCCAATGCTCCCGTATCCACTAGCGCCTTGAAGTCGTTACCATTGATGTTGAGGTTAATTACGCACAGCTCATTAGATGTGCTTCGATGGACAAAGTTGATTTGAGCTGCTGACCTTTTTGCAACTGGTCGTTCTTTTTTACCTTTGGCGGCAATCTCTCTTTAAGTGTCCGACACGGCCGCATTCGAAGCACCTTCGTCGCTCTATGGGGACCTTGCGTCGAGCCCCTGTCTGACAGGATATGGCGTCGACTTGCATTGGCTCCTCGGGCATGGTTTCCCCTCCTGCGTGGGCGCAGAACCATTTCTCCGTATACAATATGCAGTCCTCCAATGTCGCTGGTTCTTTAATTCGAATTTGTGACGCCATACGATGTGGTAACCCTTGAAGGAAGAAGTATACCAGATCAGTTTGTGACATGTTCTTTAGGCCGCCGGCGATTCTTCTAAACTTTATGACATAATCAGCGATGTCTTGACCCTTGAGGCGAAGCAGCTGCAGTGCTGTTCACCGTGTAAGCTGGGTTTGACCGCCTCTGAAGACTTCTAAAAATTTCCTCTTGAAGAATTCCCATAGGATTAATGGGTTGGCTGCTGCGAAGTCCTCGTACAAGACGGCCGCGGCTCCAAACAAATACGCTGGAATTATTTGCATATACTGTTGTTGCATTATTTGCTTGCACTGGGCCACTCTGGAGAAATGCTTGATGAATTGTTCAGAGTCTTCCCTAGGCTTTCCGCTGAATGAAGGGAATTGTATGCCTCGTGCCGCCTCTTTTATGGGAGGCGTCCGTGTCTCCCTTATGGCTAACGTGAGATTTTCCAATTTCTCTCCAATGCCCTCCATATTTGAGGTAAGCTCTTGTTTGCACCGCTGCACACAAACACCAACACCTCTTGATGCACAAAACACCAATAATCAGTCTTGGATAACCCCAAATGACCAATAAAAAAAAAAACACTCCAGCAACTTAAACACACACAATTTTTGCACAATTCACGAATAACTGGGCACTAGTCGAGTTAAAAATCAAACAACAGTAGCACTTTACACACAAATCTATAGCTTCTGCTACAATCAATACACTTACAGATAACAACAACACCTTGATGAAAAAGGAAAAATTTAGCACATCACCACAGATTATAAGGTGAAAAAAAACTGAAGAATTCACTACTCACGATGATAACCACCTTGTATCATCAAACTATAGAAAGGTTGTAGGACAACACTGCACGTAGTACGTCGCACTAAAAATGCCGATACTGCAGTACCTCAAAACACAAAATAAAATTTGGCCGAATGTCTCCCCAACACTGCTACTACGTACCCCTGCTGTGACGTATAAAAACTGTAATTTCAGAATAGCGCAGCGGTAAAGTAAAGTACGTGACAGCGGACGGCCATATAAAATAAGAAATAGCTTTTTTTTAATAAAGAAACCAAAGAAAACAAAAATACACCTAATCCATAAGTAACAATTCTAGTAAATGAGAATAAACATTTTTGCTAAATCTCTAGCTAACTTAAGATATTTACCAATGGTTCAATAAAGCATTACATGTCTAAAATTATTACAATGCCAGAAAATATAGCTTAATAAGTAGTGAACAAATTTGTTGAAGTCACTTACTCAAAACTACAATATAATTCACTTAATTACAAATAAGCACACCAACCGAATGCTTGATTGGTCTCCAGATATAAACCCAATAAAGAGGGCTAATTAAAAGACAATTAATATTTACCTCAATATCTTGTTATCGTAAAAGCAATAACCACATCTACTAAATTCCACTATCCAAAATTCATATAACTTATTTTACGTTCAAATATATTCAAACTAATTTTCTCCGGAATGATTTAAAGCAAACCTCACTTACAATTACAGTTATTGTTTTTAGCAATTTCAAATTCATACAAGTACTCTTAAATAACAGCTAATTTCAATTCCTTAATAATATGTGGATTTGGCTACGTAAGTCTTACAGGCTATGCTATTATCCACACAATTCACTCCGATAAATATTTTAAAGAAAAGTCACAATTCCAGTTCACAGTCCTACGACACGTAAAATTTAGGTTTTCACAAAATTACATAATCCTTATAATAAATTCCGTTATCACTCCATGAGGTCTGCGTCACAAATTGAGAGCGAGAAGCTACACATAAATAGTCAATGTCCGGTACAGTCTTAACACAAAATACAATCGTCGATAAAGTTCATAATAATGAGGTCAATTGCTTCCTAATATGCTCTCAGCTAGAAGGCAATAAAATACACACTTATTAACCAATTGCCAAAAATTTACAAATAAAGAGTAACTCTTGTGACACAAAGAAGGCGAGGGAAAATCACACTAGGATAGTTCGGGCTTCTATGCACACATATCACTAAAAACCTGCTTCCAAGCCCTATCGCAATTTAGTGATAGAACCCGTTGGTCGCATGCCTCTAACAAATACGTTGGAGTGAAGCTCACGTCGGAATAGACTTCCGAATATATTCCCGAGTAGGCTGGCGTTTCCGCCTATAGAAAACACAGTACTCACAGCAACGGTCGGACTCCCCGTTAACATTTGTTCCACGGCTGTTTGCGCTCCGAATTTGTAATGGCTGACTTCGTCACTTCCGCCTGCATTCCAACTGCGAAGTTGTGAAGAAACCTCCGCCTCGGAAGCTTTACGGCATGCCTCGCTCTCTGCCGAGTTTCCAATCCCGTCGGCCGCCCGTTCGTTGCATTCCCCGCTCCGGTTATATGCGCTCGTCGCCCTTGTAATCGAACATAACTCGTGTTTCAAATTCGGGTCGTCCTCGTTCTGACAACTGCTCTCAACGGAGTCCAACTCTTGTCTTCCTGAATTTGTCATACTCTTCTTAAATTTCCCACGCCGATGATGTTCTGCTCTTCTATTGGAGCAGGCGTGTTGATGCAAATGACGCGTCGCCTGGATCTCCTCCCTCCTTCTGATGTTGTAGAAAACTCGAGGCGGAAATCCAGTACGAGTGTCATCGGAAATCGAATTGGCATTGGATTTCCGTGACAGTGTTCATCTTTTTGATCACGTTTACACCAAGAACCGATTACGTGTCCATTAGAATCCTTTTCAGTTAGCCAAGCTTCTTGAAATTTCGTCTTATATGGCGCCATATCAGCTAAATTCGAATAAACGAATAGAAAAGAAATGTATAGACTTAACCTTTTCGATGAAAGAAACGTGAATCACATGCTGAATACCCATTTACCTTTTCATGTTGTTGTTGTTATGAAGCCCTCGTAGATAGACTATTTAGCTTATATTTATGTCACTACAGTAATTTCCACACCTTTTCATGTCTGAGAGGGAAAAAGCGCGCGTTTCCTACCATGTGACAATGACCACACGATGAAAACCTCTGCATTGGTAGGAGTCCGCATTGGGATCAACGATGTAAAATGAGTAGATCGCTCATAAGCTGCTTACAGCACCACCACCGCGTCCCCATTTGAAAGCGTGGTGGCCATTGCTGTGGTTGGCAAAAAATGCTTTCATCGTATGTTTACTTGATTAGTTTGTGTAGACAAACACAGTAAAACTCAATGCGATCTCTTGTTCCGCTACAAATTGTAGTATAGATATATTAAAGGTTCACCACTTACCTTTAACAGGGGCATTTTTATCTTTCTGCGGCTTAGAATGTTTTTCCTCATGTAAAAATTCTGATCATCATTTATATCGTAGTTGTTTGATACATAAAAGATATCTATATCCAACGATGTTAGCATTGTTTCAGTGATACCAGAATGATTGGTTTATAGGTATTTATGAAATTATTTACCGCATTTATTCGTGTAGATAATGCAAAAATATTTGACATTATAAAGCATCTAAATTTGGCAGAGGTCACATAAGAAATTTCAAACTGCATGCACAATATTGTTTGAGTGGGGCTTCTCAGCTGGCGATGTTGTTTTGCCAACCACAGTAATGGCACCAACAATATTATTAGAGATTAGTTCCACTTTTCGCCGCTATTAAATTGCCCCAATGATGGCAGCGATCTACTCATTTATATCGTAGAGAGAGAGGAGCCTAGAAAGAGCCTCCTTTTTCTAGGCTCTCTATTATATCGTTGATTGGGCTGCCCTCTAGTGAACAAAAAATAAAAATAAACAATTTACAAGTCGTTTTTCTCCCCGAAACTTTTGTAAATATATTTTGATGATGTGTTTAAGAAAATATAGGAAATATAGGAATTTTTTGCAAAATATGGGAATATATAGGAGGGGGAGGGAAATATAGGAGAATATAGGAATTATAGGAGGAGTGGTCACCCTGTATATATATAATCAAGCTTCTGCAAGAAAGAAACAGATTTCTTATTTACAGCAATTTAAGCAGCCTTTCAATTACGCAATTAGGCTGGCAAGATTTGGTAAGCCATTGTAATAATCTTCATAATATTTACTGCACAAAAATTTAACCATGGGAATTTTTACCACATTCAACACTGAAAGCACCGCAATTACGCAATTGTGCTTTGCTTTCCTTACTATATGTCTATTCCCATTGTAGAAATCCTCCCACGCCTGCTTTGCTGATGTCCAGCTAAGCTGAAGGGAAATATGCCTTCTGCACTGTCGCTAAGCATAAAAGTCTCGAGCTTGGTGAACGTGCTTCGACAGGCACTTGTATTTTTCAATTTAAACCATGTGAGGTTAACACAGGAATAGTAGCTTGCTAATTGGTAGTTTAAATTAATTCTACTCTGATAGACAAAGATATTACCGGGTTCGGTCGCACTAATGAAGGTTCTGCCTTCGTTCTGAGCTGAACGTCGCTGGTTTACTTTGGTTACTTTTTGTCGAAGTTCTTTTCCAGAAATCCATGGTTTCTCTTCTTCTCCCCCTTAGATACAAAACAGAGATCATTAAAGGCACCGTTTATACAGCTGTCGCACGGCCTGCGGTCTTCATTCGTTCGACTATTTTCCAGGAAAACGTGCACTGCTGCGCTATACTGTTCTGCGACGGCCGTCATTCCCTCGTGCGTCTTGTCGATCTCATCTTTAGTTCTTCTTTTCCCTATGGAGAATCTTCTCACTTCTGCATCCACTGAACTCCCCTTTTCCTCTCGTGACACGGTCTCATTCTTCTCTCGCTCCTCATGACAATACCATTTTTTCCTTCCTGGATAGGCTCTTCTCTTTTTCAAAACTTTTTATTTTCAAATATTTTTATCACGTAACACTTTTTATTTTTATTTTCTTTTTCGAAATCCCGTGACATCCTCCTTGCCCGTCGCAACGAAGATTGTGATTCCAAGTAATTTAAGTCGCTTTCGGTGCATTCCAAGTAATTTAAGTAGCTTTCGGTTCATTCCAAGTAATTTAAGTCGCTTAAATCCTTCAGATGGCGTCAGCTATGAAATTATTTTCTGCCTTAATATATTTGAGGCTAACACCATAGTCCAGTAAATATTGCAGCACTGACGCTTGCAATTGCGAAAGTTTCCGTTGGGTGAGTAGTCGGGATACAGATTGATTATCCGTATATATTGTTTGATGTAAATAATGCATTCATACACGTGCAGCATGTGCTACCACCAATAGCTATTTATTATAGGCTGACAACTTGTCCTCATGCTCTCTGAACGCCGCGACTCAAATGCAGTGGGAAAATGTTTTGACCCCATACTGTTGAGATGCCACAGCCCCAATAGCTATGGAGGATGCATCACATAAAATGTGCAGTGGCAGGTGGGGATTGAAAATCTTAAGTATTGGTGGGTTGATGAAATCTGTTTTAAGTTGATCAAAAGCGGTTTGCTGCTGCTGTGTCTAAATGAACAGCTCCTTTTTCTTAAGTAGCATGAATAGATGTGCTGATATGTTGGAATAGTCTTTAACAAAAGCCCTATAAAATTGCACTGTCCCCAGGAAAGACCATAACTGCGTTGTGTTCCTGGGCTCCGGCTATTGTTTAATAACTTTGGTTAGTCCGTCCGCACACCGTCGGCCTTTAAAAGTAATTCGGAATCCCAAATATTGCACCTCACATTCCTTTGTTCACTAGATCCCCCAATACCTCATTCATAGCCTTGGAGGATGTAGCCACTGCTCCTTTCATGCTGAAAGGGAGAACTTTGTACTCAAACATTCCAAAGCGCGTTTTGAACGCTGTCAAATGCGAGACCTTATCTTGCAAACGAATCTGATGGTAGGCCTGCTATATATCCAACTTAGTAAAAATCTTAGCATTATATACTCTATTTATGAGAGAGTTGACACGGGGTATCGCATAAAAATTATCTCTCGTTATCTTGTTTAATTTTCTAAAGTCTCTACTCATTCTTAGAGAGCCGTCTTTTTTCTGAACAAAAAGTACTGGAGATGCAAAGAATGATGTAGAAGATTTGATAAGGCCCTTACTTAATAAATCCTCTACGGTACTCTGAAATTTGTCTTCTTTCCGGGATAATGGGTACATTACCGAGTTGAATAGTGCAGCCATTGGTTCCAGCACCACGTCGTGCTGTGTACCTCGCTTGGGAGGTAATCCTATGAGCAACTCTTCTCGGGAGACCTCTTGAAATTCTGTAATAAGGTTTTGACAGTTTTTATGAGATCGGAAATCATTATAATCGCTATTATTTTTCAGAAATAACATGAATATTGAGTCTTTTTCACCATGAAACATTAAGTGGTTCAGCTCTTGGGTGGAGATTACAATATTTGATGCCTCCTGTTTCCACTGCGGTAGCCAGATGCGTTGCCCACTAACAATAATTAACATCTCTTTGTTTTACTTGGGAGCATCGCATTGACATATTCACCCCACTGCTCCTAAAATAATGTCAAATCTTTTTAAAGGCAAAATGTTAAAATTTAATTTCGCTTGATATTGCCTACTACGCACGGGTGCTTGAAAAACTTGAGCATTCACTGCTTGTTTTTGTCCATCCACGAATGTGACAATAAGATCTTTCCTAGTCTTAACTGGGTTCAATTTCAATTTTGCTGCTTTGCTTTCGCTAAAAATTTTTTTAATATTCCTGTATCTATTAGTCCTTTGCTACATTCTCTGCCCACCATTACTTTAACCAGGAACAAATCTCTTCCTTTATCGTGATTAATGAAATTTACTGAATCTCTAGCTTTATTAGCTCTTTTGCATGACACTTTACATTCACAGTCTTTTCTAATATGCCGAATACGGCGGCAGTAATAACACTTTATATTTCTAAATTTTCTTTAAACTTAGCTTTCGTTTATGAATGCTCCAGCTGCATAGGTTCAGTGCTCTCTGACACTGGATCGATATCAAGTGCTTTGAACCATTTTTCCAGAAATGAGATAGTCTGCTCCGATGTTGTATAGTTACTTAATTTAACTTTAGATGCCATATGTTTTGGTAGCCCCTGTATTAGAAAAAACAGTTTCTCTGCTCATTAACTAATTTTTTGAAATTTATTTACGACGTATTCATTTACATTATTTCCTGTTAACTTCAACTTTTGCAAATCCGTGCACCATGACAGCTGAGTTTCGCCTCTTATATAAGGCTGTAAGAATGCCTGTTTAAAGGCGTTCCATGTTACCTCTCAGTTATATGTGTACAATGTAATGCAATCCAATGACGCTTCTCTTAAATAACTATTAATGAATTTAGCACAGTGATCCTCCAGAACGTCCTTACTGTGATATACTGTGATATATAGGGAACTGGATATTGTCTACTAATCGCTGCGTTGGCGTTAATTTTAATTCTCTAACTATTTCTGTTAGTTCCTGAATTGATGCACCATGACTACAGCTATAATTATTATCACTACACACTTACAGCCTTGACGTCTTCCCACTGTTGCTTTGTTCGTTTCAGTCTAAATGTGCACTTGCTCATGTGACACATTGTCCGCACACGGCTGTCATGATTTCTGTCTATTAGCCAAAACGTAATAGATTCCACTGTTGTGGTTACACCTGCTACCAAAACGTAGTACGCTGTTTTGCTTGGGTCCGTCCTTGTTGGTGTCCATGTCTCTGCAGCCAAAACGTACACCTGCTCTGTAACGTGGAAGCATGTAAAATAACAAATAGTGCAGAGTGTAACTTAAATTGATAAAGTTTATTGAATAAATTGGTAAAAGTAAGTTAGGAAGGAATCCTTAATGAATGGATATAGACTCTACAATACTGATCATGATTTTTATATAGAAAAATGGAAAGAAAAATTTTGCGACCTGGATTCGAACCAGGAACCTCGACTTTCATGGCCAACGCCTCTAGCAATTGGGCTATCACAGACACCTGGACAGCCAAGCTGTCTCAAGGTGCCTTAAAGACAACCAATTTTTCACGGTTGAACCCAACGGGAGACGGGAACCTGGCCCGCAGATCGAGAAAAATCATTACCTATACTTGGAGAGCATCTCCAGTTTATAATCATTATTATTTACTTATGAGTTCATCAACTTTCTGATGGTTTGTCTTTAAGACACCTTGAGACAGCCTGGCTGTCCAGGTGTCTGTGATAGCCCAATTGGTAGAGGCGTCGGCCATGATAGTCGAGGTTCCTGGTTCGAATCCAGGTCGCAGAATTTTTCCTTCCATTTTTCAGTCGAAAAATCATTACCTATGCTTGGAGAGCGTCTCCAGTTTATAACCATTATTATTTAATACTGATCATCTTGTCAGTGATGTGCAACATTAAACACAGGTAAGTTGATTTTCTCATACAGATTCTCTTGATAAAGAACTTAAATAAGTCACTTTGATGATAAAATGAGTAACGGAATATAATACAATAATATCTGCAGTGTACATTCCTTTCAGGGTCCAAATTGTCTCTGCTGCCAACTTAAGAATACCTCACAGTCGAATGTAGACCAACCTAAATTTCTGTGGACCATGTTAGGTTAGCTTAGGTTAGGTTAGCTATGGCGAGAAGAAATACCACTGATGTACCGACGCTGCAGATGTCGCCAACATTCCCAATGAAACTGGAGAGTTTGCTCCATTGTGGATTTTAGACATTATAAATTTCATTTTTATAACTTGCTTCCAAAACCAGACCAATACATATTTATATTGTGCTTTATATGCATAGAAAAGAGAATATACCACTTTTTACCAAAGTTCTGTTACACATGTGAGGCTCTCCGCAAAAATAACATAACTATATATGTGAAACAGTTAGACACAGTTTTTATTGTCAGAATTGATTTTGTTGTATACACAATGCATATTAATCCATGTAACTGTCACAGCAGCAAGCACATGCTCTAGGTAAAGTCTAAAGGCCCGACAAACATTATGAATGTAGTTCTTCATGGCAGTCCACACGCAGTTAACAGATGCTTCCAACTGGTCGATGCTGTGACGGATCTTACAGGCCTTGCTCTCGATATGTGCCCACATGCTGTAATCAAGAGGGTTGTGGCCAGGCGACTGAGGAGACCAAAAGTCCATAGACCAGAAGTTTATGTTCGAACCTAACCACTCTTGAATGGTGTCAGCACTGTGGGCCGGAACACCGTCTGTTGAAAGAGGTAGACCGCATTCCTCGACACTGTTATTACCCAGGCCAGAAGGTTCTTGGTCAAGATGTCATTGTAGTCGATTGCGGGAAGCCTGTAACTGGTCAGTAACCAGATTGGTGGCATTTTCATGCTCTTCGATGCCATGACGCCGAGCATCATCACTGAGGTCATTGCTTGGTTGTAGTCACGTAGTGAACCTCAGAGATGTCCTGGCCAAAGCTGACCATTGTTCTGCTTGATGAAGATTGGTTCGACTGTGAAGGCTTTTTTATCAGAAAAGATGACAATGCGATTGCCATGGCTCTTCAAATCGTTGAGAAGGTGACAACTGTGCTACCCCCATTTATCTCGCATACCATCCGTCAACAAAGGTCTTGCCATGCGCCTCAAACTCTTTCCACCCTCTTCCTTGATGGCTCTGGACACCGTGGCCACAGAACTCTTGTTTTTCTTCGTGAAATTTGTCATTTTGAGAGTCAGGTCACGTTCAAAGGCTTTTCTGACACCCACACAATGGATAACGCGAGGTCTGCCTGCACGTGGAAGATCTTTGAGATTTTACCCTTTCATCAGCTTCTCTGCGACTCTGTGGACATTCATCCGGCTGATGTTTAGCTGCTTTCCAATGTCAGACTTGTTGTGGCCCACAGTGATCTGGACTGTTTTATATTCCATCACAGTATCCTTCAATCTTAATCGCATTCATTCCACCTATATACATTTTACATTATGATATCGCCCACATCTTCAATAGCACCTGCTCCGTGGATGCTTCCATCCCCCTGATATCGATGCATCCACAAGTATAACAGAACTTTTGCAAAACCCTGTAGAAAATTACAAGTACTGTTCAGAGAAATTCTGCAGCTGAAAGACAAAAAGCTCTTCGGGCGTCAGCAATATCTGAACAATGGGAGCTTCGTGTAGAGCAAGAGGGTAAGAGCTACGTCATTGGCAAAGAAAATTCCAAGCAAAGATGGGTCTAAATTATCCAGTGATATTCCCCGGTGGCGAAGATGGATATCAAATTATCCATCAAGAGGTTGAATTAAGTCCAGGGCGACGCTGTGTTATCAACTAGTAGACTTATAGTCTCGCATCTTACTATGACAATTTCGACATATTAAATTAAATTCCCACACAAAGTGACTTTAGCAATGGCTTTGCATCATCACAATTTATAATTGAATATAATGAACAACAATGCTATTATCATTCTATGGTTGAAATCCTATAATCTGCGATCGACCGATTGTTAACTATGAAATATATAAAACAAAACTTGACCCATGAAAATGATGGAAACTCGAGCCAATCGTCGGATCTTTATATTTTATTTAATGAATATGTTATTGCAAATATTTATGTTAAAATCTATTATATTAACAAAATGCTATCCACTTATATAAGAAAATTCGGTTGATTTCCAATCTTTTCTATCCACGGCATTTATACATTTTGCATCAGGATTGGCTGGAAAGTAGTGGAAAAAAATTTCAGAATTTATTTGGTTCGATTGGAACAATGCATCATTACGCACGTCCCCGCCTTTATTAAATTAGTGTAATTAACCCGAAGACGTGGTTTAAAACATAAACTTGTAAAAAACACAAGCAAACTTAGCACGTTTCTAATGCCATAAAGATGGCTTTATGCTCCGCAATGTGTCCACGGTTTTCAGAAACAGGCTTCTGTTTTTGTTTACTGATAACTCTCTATACTCTCAAGTTAACAACAGCATAAAATTACTTTGATTTAACATTGAAATCATCATGTAAAATGATGGCCTCGCGATGGGTAATACATGCAGCAGAATTGTAGCGAATTTTTACATGCAATATATGATGTCTAACCAAATTCATACGTATGTTGGTAAATAATAACATCATATTTTACAGAAGGTTTACAGATGACATCTTAATATACGATGTCGAACTTAACTCTTGTAGCATATTGGAGACCTTCATCAGCTTGGATCAAATCATTCAGTTTTCTATTGAAAAAGAAAGTAATGAAAAAAATCTGAACTATCTGGACCTGCAAATTAGAATATTGGTGAGCAGATAAGGTCGCAGTCCAGCGGGATTGGAGTGTGGTGTGGCTGCTCAAATGATTGATGATGCTGTTTTGTGGCTCATGTGACTGCTGACATCTGTGACTCTTAGAATAATTGGGTTGTTAATTGTTTTAATTACCAATTAGTAATTAAATTCTTTAACTCTTAGTGGGGTTCTTTGAAAAATGAGGTGTTATTTTTCATTACCTTTAATTTGGAGTTCCTATCTTCTGTGTCCTCAGATGTGTCAAATATTGATTAGAATGCCACCCTTGGTTGAGGTTGCCCACACGGTTGATGACGTCATGTTGTTTAATCATGTAATTGCTGATGTGTACAGGTGTCTAGAGGCTGTCAATTAAATTTGTTTCAGATGGCATAGGCTAGGTTAGGTCATGTTCATGGTTCTGGTTCTCACAGCAAAAGAGGTTTTAATTATTTGGTTATTATCAGCAGTCATTTCAATGGTATTCATATATATACAGGGCACAGGGTAAGTGTACTGGGGCGTTATAATATTTGCCTAATTACTAATTCTTTGGATAGGAAGTAAAGCCGTTGGTTCTGTGTAGTCGCTTGCCGGATAAACATTAAAGAACCCTTGCGAGGCAAAGTCTGCGGCCCCTATAACGACATCCTGAAATGACCATAGCAGTTAAAAAGCACGTAATACCAAACAAAACAACTAACCTAATAACTAAAAATCTTTTGTTTCTAGAACAACCTTTTTTTCCAAGGCCCTTTATATACACTTTTGTTTCAAGGTGTACTGTTGATTTTTCATTTTCAGATAATTTTCAACTCAGAGTCAAGAACTCAGATGGATGACAACTGACCTCAAAATCTTTCTAAGTACAATTTCTGCAAAGAGTGGTTTAATTTTCTATTGTTCTCTCTGGTAGCAAAGTTAGATGTTTAATTTTAAATAATTTTTTTCTCTCCCAGTGTTAACACTTTCTTAAAAGCCAGAATAGTACCACAAAGACACCATTCCACACAAGATTTAAGATAAATTAGGAATTTTTGCTGCCTCAATGTTAGTGAAAGTTTTCAAAGGATTCCTAACTGACCTAGGGTTGAGAATGTATGCTTTTAAGGTTCTCTTAACAATTATAAACTTTGTATTAAATGTCTCTTTACCAAATTCAGGCAACCTACATCGTCTCTCGCTCAGCCATCACAAGTAAGCGTAGGCAGTCCAGTTTACACTAATCTTCTATAAAGTATTTACCTAGAATCTTTACATGTTACTGTAATTGGCTACACTTTTGTTTCATGGAGTTTAGTTTGATTTCTAATAATCTCTTTCTCTCTCTCTCTCTCTCTCTCTCTCTCTCTCTCTCATAACGGTAAACTTTTTTACTATTCTACGCAATTAATACAACAAATGCGCAATTATTTCGGCATGATATTTAAGTTAAAATACCAGTTTTTAAATTGTGTATATATCTTCTCAACAATGATGAAGTTTTCAAAGTTCACTTAACTTGTTTGAATAAGCATTTGGCTCTAATGTTGTTTAAGAGATCCTTGCTAATAAAACAGACATTAATTTACAAATGAAACAGGCTCAGATTTCTCACGTAAAGTAAGATTTCATCTATATATATAAAAAAAAGTATGATTGTTTGTTTGTGGGTGGGTGCGTGGGCGGGTTTGCATTTTATACAAATCTACAGTTTTATTCCGATCTGGATGAAATTTAGCATGCTTGACCTTCAAAGGAAGATCACTGTCTACCACAGATTTCGAAAAAGTAAAAATTATCGAAAATAAAATGATATTCATTATAATGGCAAGTCATATAATTGAGAAATATATCATGACCAACAATGCAAGACAAAATTTGTGCAGTATAGATAAGATTCAATTTGTAAAAATGCATCGAATTCCTGATATGCAGGCTTTTCTTAGAATTGAGTCCTTAGTACATAATAATTTCATGAAAATCTTTAAAAATGATCAGTAACTGGAGATACTGGAGAGTTAGTAGACTACTGAAGAACACTGGAAAGAGGAGAGAGGAAGCAGTAATTTAGCTCCGTGCTGTATTGAGCAAACAGTAAGCATGTCAATAGAAAAATCGGCGACCGCTAGACAACTGAAAGTGATGAATGGTCATGTTTAGCTTCAAGACATCGAGAGTAGTCTGGGAATTCCAACAACTTCATGTGTACCTCTAAAGTAAGATTACATGACTAAGAAATTATTTAGGCTAGCTGTGGCATACTTAGAAAGGACCATCCAGTGTTAGCATGTAAATTTTTTTTTTCGAATTTTCTTTATGAATTTTTACTGTATTAATTCTAAGTGTTTTCATGTGTTTTTTTAAGATATTGCAAAATTTAATCCAAAAAAAAGAGTCCGAGCCACGCCTGGTTTATCACCTAGCTTTCTTATAGCAAAGAAAATCTAAACATTTCATAAAAATACATTTTGATGTAATTCTGTGTGATTGCGAATATTCCGGAAACTGAGATGCTGATAATGCGATGATTAAATGTTCGTTTCCAAGAATTATTAAGAATGAGCATAAAATTATGATGCAGTGATAAAACATAAATAAAGCAGCATCTATCAAGAAGGCAAAGGAGTCACACGCATCTCCCTTGAGTTCCCTATCAAATGTCTAGGCAACAGGTAAAAGTATCACCTAGAATTCCTGTTTTTCGAATTTTTCGTAGAATGGATAGTCCCCTCGCTCTGTGTTGTGTTGAATGAGTTATTATTTAACCAACTTGCAGTTATAATTTAACTGCTTGAGATTGTTCTGTTCACCTACAACTGTAATTATCCGGGCAATGCCGGGTCTTCTGGTAGTCTTCTATATATATATATGAGTAGCCTAAAAGCAAAGACGGACATAGTCATTTTTTGACTTTTTGAGTTAGGAGTGGTTTCCCATGGTATTTTTCCCGCTGAATTCAATGGCGCTATCCTTTTGAAGCAAAAGTGGCTAGAAATGGCTTAAAATTCAGTTTAAAGTGTGATGTGTAAAGCAAAAACGGACATGTAAAATAGCGTTTTGAAGCAAACACAGACACATCCTTATAAACCAATGGGAACTCAAGATTTTGGTCATGTGAACAAGATGGCCACCTACATCGTGTCATCTGCTGCTGGAAAGAGATGAAACTTTTGTTGTTGATGATAATACAGTAACAGGTGAATGTGAATGCTTACATGACAACATTATTGAGGATGAACTGGTGCTAACAGGAATCTCCATTGATCATTAAAAACTATTAATGAAAAATTTTATTTCATTTTAATTTCAAAACTGTTTATTTTTTTAAAAAAACTTGAAAAAAAGTATGTTTCAACAAATTTAAAAAAAAGTTACAATAATATTTTGTAATAAAAAAAAATCTTTTATTTTCCATTATAATAATAAAATTTTGTGATACTTGCCATTGAGTCGCAATGTTAAAACGTACTTGAGTTGCATGCAAACACGGACTGTCACGGAATTTTAATTATTCCGATGGCATAAGAGATCGTCTGCGCTCCAGGGTGTTCGTGAATTCAGAACTAAGACGAAAGGAGCATCAGACGCGTCATCAGGAGCATCATCTCGCAGCAGCCAATGGGAGGGAAGCGAGCCTCTCGTCGGCGAGCTCATGGAAGAAACGTCGTCGGAAGTTTAGAAGGGATTTGGCGACTACCGAGGGAAGTCAACTGCAAAAGAAGCTCCTGACTGAGTGCGACGGCGAGCGGGGACTTTACATGGTTTTGCCAGAGCCTGAGAAAACGGCCCGTTCCTGTGCGTCGACTACGGAGGCGGCGAGCGCCGCGTCGTTGGATTCTTGGCCGTGCCGGGAAGCATCTCCGGCGGAGATTGTTCACGTAACAAAGTGCGTGCCTTCGCTAGATAGCCGAGGGGAATCCACGATATTCTGCGCAGTACCGAAGGAGCTAAGTTTCACCGCCGTTTACGGCCTTTACTCGCTGGTGAGTGTGTCTTTTTCCATTTGGTTCACCGCCGACTTCACCCGCAACGTTTTCCCTGAAATAAGTCGCCGAATGTTGCAACCTAATTCACGAGTGTGTTGCTCTTGGCCCGGAGGCGTGGCGGCGTATTTTCGGAGTGACCTAGGTTTCGTGTACTTGCAGCCTTAGTTAATTTATGTGTGTTTTCATATCGCATAGTGAAGCTTTCCATTATATTTAAGCCACGCAGCCTAAATTGCCTATCTAGTGCCATTAGTTTTCTTTGAAGTTATCACTAATGTATTCTTTGTATTTAATGGTTACCACAGGAATCTTTTGTGACGTCGTGTAGTTTTGGAAACGGAAAGCATGTGTTAAAGACGCACAACTAATGTAGAAACCGTTCACATAGATAATTCCTTAAATATAAGACTTTAATTGGACTGGGAACTTTTGTTAAATGTGACTCTCTAATTTACCCTGCATTTGTCAATTTAATGTATTGCACTTGATTGGACAATGAACTTTATTTGTGCGCCGTTGTGAGTCTATTGTCAGCGCTTATGCGGAAATAGCAGTGAAGTGCTACCCTATTTTTATATGCTAACCGTACTTGAATTATTTTACAATATGTGCATTTGTTCTTAAAGTGTATTTACTGTATTATCATATTGTGTTTAGTTATCGTTAACGGGTTGATTTGACCGTGGCGATATTATCTTTAAGCTCGTCCCAGTTAAGGTGCTAACGATAAGTTTCCCTTATCTATTGTGAGATTTACTTTAAGATATATATATAAAGCTTGTGATGTTATTACATGATGAATTTTGAGTAAACACTGTTTTTGCTTTAATATTAATTACTTGGCAATTATCTATTTGAAACTATTTATTATCTCTAGCTTTGTGTTCGTTGATTATTTCTTAGGCACAGCTTTGTAGATGTTTGATTGTTTTATGCTTCAAGAATTTAACTTTTAGATTTTGAAGATATATCTATGCTAATTTAAGTGAATCTAGATACTTGTGCTTAGCTTGTATACTTAATAGTTAAGCTTGGATATTATTCCATTTTGAAGTGTGTTTTGTTTTCATTAATCCTATTTATTGGTTGTGAGGTTCCGGCTTGGATTCCTCACGTAGTTGACCATTTTGCTTTATTATAATAAACTTCATTATTTATTTTTATTCAATTTCTGTGTGCTGTTGCATGTTATTAAAACTTCCACTGCGTTGCTCCTACATTCAACTTTAATACATGTGACACGGACACAGTCCACATTATGAAGCAAAGGCGGACATTGCAATTTTAGACTTCACTTTTCACATTTAAAAAATAAAAAAGTAGGTGGTAAAGGTAATTCATTTAATTACATATTTTTTAAACTTAATTTTAAAAAAAACATTATTAATTTAACATAAAAAACAATGCTACAACAAAAAAATGCGTTTTTCTTAAAATCACATTCGTGGCGTATGTCCGTCTTTGCTATTAGGCTACTCATATATATATAAAGAAGGATGTTTGTTTATTTGTGTGTGGGTGGGTGAGTTTGTTTCTTATACAAATCTGCAGTTTTTTTCGATTTTGATTCAATTTTGCATACTTGACCTCCACTGTTTCCCTCAGAGTTCAAAAAATTAATAACTATCGATAATAAATCGATATTTATAATTATGACAGGGCATAATAATGAGAAATATCTGATGACCAACAATGCAAGGCAAAGGTTGTGGAACAGTAGTTATCAACGATGGTAGCAACATGCAAAACATCAACACTAAGCAGGGATCAACAATATATATCTCATGACAAACAATGAAAGGTAAAATATGTGCAATATAGATAATTTGTAACAATGCATAGAATTCCTGTTACTCAGGCGTTTCTTAAAATTGAGAGTTCTTAGTACATAACAATTTCTTGAAAATCTTTAAAAATGATCAGTATCTGGAGACGATGGAGATTTAGCAGACTATTGGGAAAGAATGGAATGAAGACAGACAAAGGAGTCCTTTAGCTATACTACACAAATACTACGCATGTCTAAAGAAGAATTGGCGACCGCTAGACCATGGAGTAAAACGACTGGAGACGAAAGCACATGGATTTTTTTGTAATTCCGGTTTTCAGAGACATCTCGCGGTTGGTATGCGAATCAACGGTACATGGCATGACTAAGCGAACCATTGCGACTGCTCTTGTCGGGACAAAAACATCCGATGCAAAAGATATTAGCCGTTAGAGGAAATTTGATGAGTAATGCGAAAGGAAATAGACACAAGGGGAAATTGTCTCGCGTTGACAGAAATTCATCAGACACTTTCAGTGGAGTAAGTTATGCTACAATTTCTGATAACTTGCGCCAGCATTCGTTTTCTAACATTTCTTAATTAAAATGTCAAAGCAGAAACGAGGAGGTTGCCCGTGCGCCGTGGCGAACTGCAAGAGTCATTTACTACAAAACCCTGAGTTGTCGTTCTTCCGAGTTCCTATAGATACACGGTAAATATTTACTGAATTTAAATTCTTATTTTTGTAATATTTAAAAATACTGTAATCCTGTTTTAAATTAAGAATAGCGTTTCCTAATTCTCGCGGACGACTTCAGCCAGCCTACTGGGTCACGTTTTGAATTTATTATTGTATCAACTCTACATATTAAATAAATTAATTACAGCATTTTAAAATATTATTTATTAAGATATTCACACAGGAAAAATTAGCTTAAGTTCCAGCTCGTGGAGTAATTATAACTTAAGCCCATATTGAAGTTAATGTTCTGTGATGGCAACACGTAGATAATTTTCCCAGGAAACATGATTTCTAATTTTTTTTCTTTTATTTCTCATGAGATTTCTGTAATACAGGAGTCGAAAAAGAAGATAGACAAATTATTTACTCATCTTTAGAAATTATTTACAGTAATAAATTCAATGCGATTATCTAGTCTATATATCTCCAAGATAAATTAGGGGACGTTATTCTGAACTTAACATCTAATAAAAAAACAATAAGAAAAAAAAAAACAAATGCTCTCATTTGAAAGTCTCTATTTTCTTTCATATTTTTTTTAATAGATGTCATGAATGACTCACTGCCATAGGCAGACTCGACCTGGTCAACAAACCTGCCAACGTTCTTCATAATATCCGTGTTTGTGCATTGCACTTTAAAACTGCAGATTTTATGATTCCTACCACCAAAAATAGGCTGATTCACACTGCCATTCCCCAGTCTACTGAAACGCAACCTGTGCTCTCATTTTCAGAAGCTAATATTTTTTCGTGTTTATTATTGCTACTGTATATTAATAATGTTTAAATAGCAATATAAAAATAAAAGTAGTTGAGTATGATTTCAACGTTTAAAGATAATATTTGAATTTTCTGAATCGTTATATTCGTTTGCAACCTAGTCTATCGTATAAGTTATATTATTATATTCTTTAAGCTAGATTTTTTACAGTACATAAATACGGACGAACAAGTAAAAGATGCAAGCTCATTTTTATTTCACTTTATTTAACAGTGCTCCAGGAATGTGAGGAGGCCAGCGTAAGCAACATTTCCATTTCATCAACATCCATATATTCATCACCCCCGGCACTTGATTCCATGGAAGGTAAATTAAAGAACTGCCTATTCTTGCCTATATTATGCCTATATATTCTGAAAGTACAGATTAGGTTTCTATTATCCGAAGATCTGAAAACCAAATGACTTGAGAACAGAAACTCTTAAAATTTCACCTCTATCTGTTTCTCTTAATCCTTCTCATCCAAGAACATGATTTTTTAAAATTATTTTTGGTTTTTAATATCATATCCAAAAGCATAATATGAAGATAGTAAGATAAAATATTTAGCATTCAGAGACGGGGCCATACCCGGAATTTTATTGGGGGAGGGGGAGGCAAGCAACGCAAACAGTTAGCAAAGTGGTCCATGTTGGAGGGGAGGGTTCCCCCCCCCCCCTCTCCTGGGGTGTAGTCATATTCAGAGATGATATAATCAATCTTATGGAAAGCATTCGAGTCATAAAAGATATATGAAACACCGTTACTGCTGTTAGTATGTACAATATTAGTCATAAATTGTTATGATCGCTTAATATTCATATAATTCATATGATTCTTAATATAATTCATATAACCTAAAACTGAAAAACACTTCCCAACTGTTCGGATTATAGATACTCAATTTGTATATTCTAGTTTTGGAATTTTTATTAATGTTTCTATAACTTGTTTTCTATAAACAGCAGCTATGTCAGAAGTTCACATAGCACAAGATGAACAGATGCCTTATTCATCCACCTCAACACAAAGAAGTCGTCCAACACCCAGAACGAAGAGAAAATTAACTTCCTTACGTACAAAATTGGTAAAGACGAGACGTAAATTGTCATATTCGAAAATACAAATGGACAAATGGACAGTTACGTCTAGCACATCTTAAGACAAAGGCTAGAAAATGGCAGGATTCTGATAAAAATTTTGTATTAGAACTGTATTTTAGAAGTCCTAATGCATATAGACAACTTTCTAAATCCTTAATCCATCCCAGTGATAGATCATAACAAAGTTGGCTGAGTTGTGTTGCAATGAACTCTGGTATAAATGAGAGAATTCTCAAAATGCTGAAAGAAAATGCCCAACATATGAAGGATGAGGATAAATTATGTTGTATTGTGTTGGATGAGATGAGACTAAAACCATTATTAGATGATGAGGGTGCTGATGTAATTAGAGGGTTTCAGAATTTTGGACCCGGTTCTCAACTTCCAAAAATAGCTGATGAAGCTTTAGTTTTTATGATCAGAGGCATAACCAAACACTGGAAACACACAGTCGCATATTTTTTTTCATCTAGATGTTCTGCTTCTGACATTACAGAAGAAAAGCTTCTTGAAGTCATAGATGGTGTTTCGATGACTGGATTTTGCCCCAAAGCAGTCACATGTGATCAAGGGGCTAATAATTATAGTGTGTATAATAGGTTGGAAATTACTCCAGAGAAGTTTTAAATGATATTCCACATTTACTAAAAAATACACGGAACAATTTTAAAAAAATACAATTTGACCATTAAGGATAAAATAATTGAATGGAAGTTCATAAAAGAATTTTACCAGAAGGATTCACCTCAACGATTGAGAGCAGCACCTAAATTAACAGATGTTCATATTCATGTGCCAAGATGAAGGTGAAAACTGCTGCCCAAGTATTAAGCTATTCAGTTGCTGCTGGAATTTACACACATATCTTTAGGCGCATTACCAGCAACAGCTATGCCCACTGCAGACTATTTAGAAAAGATTGATAAGTTGTTTGATTGCTTAAATAGCAATTCTACCAGTGATATCAAGCCTGAAAGACGACCTATCAGTGCCACTTCATCTCACATAACACATCTTAATGAGTGTTTGGATTGGGTTAGAAGTTGGAAATTTAATAGTCCCCGTCGATCTATTTCCGACAAAGGTTGGCAGATAGGCATATCAGCTACAATAAAGATGTGGAATGAACTGAACAGTAAATGGGGAATAAGTTACCTCATGACGAGAAATTTAAATCAAGATGCCTTAGAAAACACGTTTTCCTTGATAAGGCAAAAGAGTGGTTCTTCTTTATATCCCTCTGTCGTTCAGTTCGAGGCAGCATTAAGGCATATCTTAATAAATAAATTCTTGCAGCCAATTTGTGTAAAAGAAAATTGTGAGGATGATTTGGCAGATATATTCCAGGTATTGGAAAAAAGGCCACAAGCAACGACTGTCCAAGTTCCATCTACTCGAGGTATTGACTGTAATATGGATGTTGATGCTGATACTAATGTGGAAGAAGTTAATTTAAATGAGGATATTTTGCTCATAAATTTCAAAAACTTCAGAATTGCAGTATTTGTCATGCAGCCCTGACAGATAACGAAAAACAACTGAAATCTCCAGAACAAATGTTAACTTTTTTTAAAAGTTTCACTAAAAATCCTGATAGTGATTTTGGAAATTTAACTCGAACATCAAAGCCATTCTTTAACTTTATAAAAGAAGCTAATAGTTTGATAGAGCACAACCTTCCCAATATTATATCCAATTATGGAATAAGTGAATCTTTGTATCTGCTAATTCAGAATATTGAACAGGATTATTTAGGGTTTTGTTCAAGTGACTCGAGGAGAAAATTTTTGTTCTTTTTTATTAAAACAAAAATACACTGGTAACTTAAGTTGGTGAACAAAAATTTAAAGTACTTGGGGTTAAAGATTATGAATGAAAGACTGTTAAAAAAGTATGGTGCAAATAAATAGCTCCCACTCTCCATTAGCATACATTCATGAAGTTTTTATTCGATAAATCTTAGCTGCCTTTATTTTATTACACTTCTAAATTGTTGTTAAAGATGAGCATTTCCTGTATGCACTTTCTATGTCTTGTATTTAATTGATTTTTTTTTAATTCTTAGATTTTTACCTCAACTTTTGAATCTAATAAACAAATAATTAAATTGGATATTTACAGATTTTTTGAAAGTTCACTGTCACTATTTAAATAATTTAACTTGTGATGGAAACAGCAAGCTTTAAAAAATCCTTAATTATCTAATTAAATTATTTATTAGGTTCAAATGTTAAGGTTAAAATTTAAAAAATTCAAAAAATCAATTAAAAACAATATATAATAATGTATCCATTTATTTTAATTACACTTTTAAATTGTTGTTAAAGTTGTGTACATTACCTGTATGTACTTCCTAAGTATATTATTAAATATTTTTGACAGTTTATATATTATAATATAAAATTGATTATATATTATTTAAAGTTCACTGTTTAAATGATTTAACTGTGACGCAAACAGTTAAAAAAAGTGAACTTTGAAAAAATCTTTAATTTCATCTAATTATTTATTTGGTTCAAATGTTGAGGGAAAATAATCAAATCAATTAAATAGATATTAAAAGACCTCAACCATTTACTTAAATATGTGTTTAAATATACGGTAAAAATAAAATGTGTGGCATTAAAAAATTCATTTTCTTATACTGAATATTTTTTCTGAATTATTTCTCATTTATTCTTGCTAGTTTAAGCTTAGGAATATTTCAAGAACCTATTATTTATAACGAAATATTTTAAATTTTGTTTATAGATTTGAAAAATTAGAATGCTTTTATAATTATTATCGAATATTTTCTATTATTAGGAGGGGAAGTTTAAAAAGATTACATTAAAAATAAATAAGGGGAAGGAGGTTATTTCCTTCTTCCATGGGGAGGTTGCGTTGATGTGCACAATCGGATTCATTTTGTTATTGACGAAATGGATTATGTGATCAGAAGTTCGCATACCAACTACCAGAGGTCTCTGAAATTCGTGGCGATCTTAAGAGCTTTCATCTCCAGTTATTACACCATGCACTAGACTACACAAAGTGATGAATGGCCAAGTTTTGCTTCCAGACATCAACAGCACAGTGGTAATGCTCATTGTCATTGCTCAATATGAGGTGATTATGTGGCGTACATATTTGGATTTCTAAATACCTTTGTAAACTTACATGAACTGGTTACCTTTTCAGTGTTTCCTACAAGGTGATTTTTCACGACTTGCACCAAGAAATTCCATTCAGAGGTGATGTCATATTCTCTTTCATTCATCCAGTGTTTGCATTATTTTTTAATATTTTTCTTTCCCTGTTCTGCTTTTATTCTATCAAGCTGCTGTCGCTTATCATTTTTTGTTATACAGGGTGACCAAAAAGTCCGGTAACATGGCAGATATCTCGAAGCTACCAGGTAGGCTTGATCTGTGTCGTTACACAGATCACGACATTAGCCTAAAAACAATTTTTAATCACACCCTTACCCTTGAAAGTTTTTGAGAAAATGTAGAGAAATATTAACTCAAGGTCAGATTGGGCTGGCCAGGTTGGCTTAGCTTTCTAACACATTTGATTCGCAGTGAAGCCAACCTGGCCTAACCAACCTGACCTTGAGTGACTCTTTATCACCCACTTTCTCACAATCTTTCAAGGGGAAATGTTTGATTTAAAATTTTTAGACTAATGTGGCGTTGCTCGACTGGAAATTTTTCTCTATTTAATAGTTTTAAAATTAACAAATAGATGACCTTAAATTTGGGTGTCAAAGTCAAATTTCAGTGTGGCAATGAATTCCCCAGCCACTTATTACCTATGTAGCACATTGATCAGATCTAGCCTTTCTGGAACCATTTACTTATTTAATTCTACAGTTATTTTTTAGAAATGTTTATTTTACAGAATAGAAAGTTTCATACTTAAAGGCCTTTTCATTCATTCATCTATAATAACACATTTACTTTGCAGACAAACGACTGAACTTTCTTCATCTACATCAAAAACATCAACAATGAATTGATACTTATTCATTGAACACTCTGCTTACTTAGATTTTAGCTAAACTAAATAAACTCAAACTGATGTTTTTTGTCTGGCTCAACAATTGTTTGTGAATGTTAATTCTTCTTTCTTCGTCAAACTGATATTTTTCAGCATTTTAATTCGTCACAAAAAATCTGTAAATCGTTAATATTGTCATTGTAGAATACGAGTTGATTATAGGGAGTTAATATTTGGATTTTAGAAGACGTTTGTAAACTTACACTTACTGGTGACCATTTAGTGATTCCTACAATAACATCACCAAGACTTGTTCCAAAGAAATTCCATTCAGTGGTTATGTCATAGTCTCCTTCATTTATCCAGAGTTTGTATAATTTTTAATATTTTTCTTTGATTCTGCTGCTTTCTTGTGTCAAACAGCTGTTATTTATCATGTATTGTTTTATTTCTTTATATTCGCAAAACAATATAAAATATTTTGGAATTTTTAACACATTCACATTATCTATATTTTAACTTTTTAACCAGTCCTAATTTGTTTGGTGCAATTAAATAGTCAGTTAATTTTCGTTTAAGTTTTTTCATGACGAGGCAACTCTTTCAGATCTTGATCGTGTCAAAATTCAAAAAAATTATTCTTTTATTCTGGTCTATGAAAATACCCATGCTAATGGGGCTGAAGGAGGTCAGAACTTTTTGGACAATAAGCGAAACTAGTCAACTTCTATAGGAAAATTCCGTTCTCTGCAGAAAAATAACTCATTTTTTATATGCATGACAATAATTTTTAACCTGTTATCGCCTGGTAGACATTTGGCCTAATTCGTAACTCAACTGACAATAAATTTTTGCTTTTTTCAGTCCATTATGCATAGGTGAATTGATTAAATGCAATAGTAGTATCATTCTTTTTGCGTTTTATCTCTATTTTGAATTAACTTTTTCTTTGTATGTGTGCACATCAACTGGTTTTTGTGTTAATTCCGATGAATCTTTTTATTTTCCAAGCTTAGGTCCTCTTGGCCGAACAATGATTTGAAAATTACAAATTCCTAGAAAGCTTCTCTGCTGATATTTTCTCTAGCACCAATAATTGGGATGATGGTAATTCCTCTTCATTCTTATTCAGTCTGATATTTTTTCAACATCTTCCTTTTTCACATGAAAACTTTATACCTTTGTCATTGTCTTTGCTCAATATGAGTTATGTGGCGTACATATTTGGATTTTTAAATACCTCTGTAAACTCTCATGTACTGGTAACCTTTTCAGTGATTCCTACAAGTTGATTTTCCACGGCTTGCACCAAAGAAATTCCATTCAGAGGTCATTGTCTCCTTCATTCATCCAGGATCTATAACAATTTTTATATTTTTCTTTCATTCTACTGCTTTTGTTCTGTCAACTGCTGTTGCTTATCATGTTATTGTTATGTTTCTTTATTCTAATGAAAAATTTAAATAAATCTTTCTGGAATTTTTAACCTATTCACATAATTAAACAGTTGTTTTTTTTAGTTCTTTCACCAACACACAAGTTTTTCAGACCTTGAATATGTCAAAGTTTAAAAAATATAGGGTCTACAAAAATATCCATCCTAATGACATGCAAGGAGGTCAAAAAAAATTTTTTGGCAATAAGCTCAGTTATCAACATTTGTTTCGAGAATTTCTTTGCTCAGTTTTATATGCTTGACAACAGAATAGCTTTACAGGAAATACACATTTTTCTCAACATAATAATATAAGGCAGTTAAATAAAATGATAAATTACGTGCTGAGCTTGTGCTTTCACAATAACTAGGAAGTTGGCACATCAAGTGGGTGGCTTTTATGTTAAGGATTTTATCTGAGGAAAAGTGCTGGTACGCGCTAATGCTAATAAATGCAAGGAGGTAAAAAAATGTTTTGACAATAGGCTCAGCTAGTGAACATTTGTGCACTTATAGGAGGGTCTTCAGTTTTTTATAAGAGATTAAGTTTTGGTCAAAGTTTGAAAATATGGTATAGGCCTATCATACACAAAACAAAGTTTTTAACACAGGCTGTGTACTACTTTTTTTGTACATACACAGCTAGTTGATTTTCGTTTAAGTTTTTACCGGGTCAGTCAATTTTTTCAGATCTTGAATAGTTCAAAGAAAGAATAAGTTTATACTTTTTATCAGGGTCTATGGTTACACCAATGTTACGGGGTCATCAGCAGGTTAAAAATTCTTAGACAACAGGTGCTGCTAGTCAACTTTTGTTGGAGAATTTATTTGTTCGGTACAAAAATAACTCGTGTTTTTACATGCTTGACAAAAATTCTTAAACTGTAATAGCCTGGTAGACATATTGTTTCCAAAGTAACTCGATCAACAATAAGTTTTTGCTTTTTCAGACTATATATGCATTAGCAGGTTGATTGAGTGTGAAAGCTTTGGTTTTCACTTTGCGATTTGCCTCTGTTATTAATTATTTAACTTTGGTATGTTCAGGCATACATCAAGAACTTATTGCTGGAATTCCAATGTAACTTTTTATTCTCTAAGCATCAATCACAATAATAAAAACAAAGAACCTCTTGTCCACAGTGATTACTTAAACTGGTCTAATCGTTGTGGACAAAAGGTTCTTGGTTTTCATTATGTCATTATCCATATTCATCGTATGACTTTATGCTTATTATTATGTCTTGGTTAGACCATTCTTTCATCAATCCAAAATTAAAAATTATTAGAATTCCTGTAAAACATATGTATAAAGAGCACAATTAGTGATAAAATTATATATATTAAATATTTACAAGGGCATTGAAAGTTGTGTGCACTTACAGGAGGGTTTGTTAGTTTTGTATAAGAAGTTAAGTTTTGGTCTACACTGCCCTATCAAAAGTCATGGGACTACCCTGATTTGAATGAAAATCAGACATTCCTTTGCAATTTCGCTATTGGCATTCTTCCCAGCACTACATAACATAGAGTATGCGTGTGTGAATGTTGTAAGAATGTCTTAAAGAAAAGTGCTGCCAGACTTCCAAAGACGTACAATTGTTGGGTGCCATCTCGCAGACAAATCTGTTAGATCGAAGACATTGGACTCTGGATCAATAGCGAATGGTTAAATGGAGTGATAAGTCCCGCATTTGGATGGATGGGTTTGGGTATGGCAAACGTTATCTACCAAACTGTGTTGTGCCTATAGTGAATTTAGGCAGTGGTTCGGGGATGGTGTGCTTTTCATGATATGGGTTGGGTGCAATCGTTTCTGTGGATAGACATCTAAATGCAGAGCGTTTCCACTACATTCTGGAAAATGCAGCACTACCATCTCTCTGGCAGCACTTCGGCAACGGCCCTTTTCTGTTTCAGCACGATAACGCACGTTGCCATGAAACAAGGGCTGTAGGCACATGGTTTGATGAAAACGGGGTTCGAGAACTTGACTGGCCTCCTCAGAGCCCGGATCTGAAGCCCACTGAACATCTGTAGGATATGTTGGAAAGTAGATTGCACGCTTGTGCAGAACACCCGAAATCCATTACCGAACTGTCGAAGACACTTATGGCAGAATGGCGAAAATTACCTGTCGAAACGTATCAAAAACTTGTGGACAGTATGCCCCAGAGAGTAGAAGCTGTGATAGCAGTAAAAGTTGGACCAACAAGATACTAAAATATGTATATTTTTGAGTGTTTCTATTAAAGTGTTGGTGTCCCATGACTTTTGATTGGGTAGTGTATATTTGAAAATATGGTATAGGCCTATCATACACCAGACAAATACAGATTTTTAACAGGCTGTGTATTACTTTTTTTGTTATTAAACAGCTGGTTGATTTTCGTTTAAGTTTTTTCCAGGCCAATCAACTTTTTCAGACCCTGAATTGTTCAAAGAACGAAAAAGTTTATGCTTTTTATCAGGGTTTATGGTTATACCCATGCTATTGGGTCGTCAGCAGCTTAAAATCTACATTATCCCTTACAAAGGCAGAGCCTCAAAGAATAATTAGAACCTAAATCTGGTCTCGAAATCATTCAGATATTTCTCCTCTCGATAATTATTCCTCTGCATCAATTTATCACACTAGCAAAAGAGGGGGAGGGATAGCAATTTATATACATAATTCCTTGCAATTCTAAACAAATTCTTCTAATTCTAATATTACAAAAGACTGGGAAGTTTTAACTGTAAATGTTAATAACAAATATATCATCATAGCTACTTGTCGTCCCTAATCGGGAAACTTTTCAACCTTTACATCTTATTTAACCGCGCTATTCCTGGAATTTCTACATCATGATAAATCTCTCATATTTAAATTTGATAATGGAGCCAATCACAAGAGCCGGTTTAGTATGTATTACTTCTTTTACCCATTACTCACTCTTGTATAACTCTTATTCAATTGTGACGGAAACGGGGGGGGGGGGCTAGTATCTCTCTCTATATATATATACTTTTATCTTCTCAACATTAATATCCCTCTATTAGTTGTTTATAAATTCCCCTTAGGTTCAATTATTAAAGAAACGCTATCTTTATTCTTCAATTAATTCAAAACAAAGAGACCATTGTCTTTTATGATAAAAAAATAGGCATTGAATCTTCATTAACACAAATGACAAAGCTAATAAACTTTCTAATAAACTATCTTATTAGAATTGGAATTATTATAAATGAAATTAATTGATGTTAGAGCTCTTATCTAAGATTGCAATGAAATGAATAGTGATTATCATAAATGTGAATGACTGAAATTTATATTGATAAGCAATAAACTGAGTCTAATAATGAAAATGAACCAAGCCTCTGTTCATATAGTTCACTATTTCTAAATAAGAAAACAACCCCACACTGATAAAAAGTGTTCAGCTAAGAAACGATCGTTTGAAGTCTGAGCTCACGTGATTTTCGCGAATCTATGCATAGATTGGATACTCAGTTTTTTTTGCTTTAGCTCTTGCTTCCCGTTGCACTCTTGAATCACTCTCACACTTGTATTTCATGAAGCACTGAATAGTGTTCCTCACTCAGCTCACACTCCTTGATTTGTGTTTACTGCAATCGTTGACTTTATGTTGATGGCGCCATCCTTTTCTGATGCCAGCTCCAGCGATGCTCCAACGGTTGCCTTTTGTGTGTTTGATCATCTTCCGTTTATTCTACCGACTTCTCTGTTTAAAAGTTTGCCCGTTATTGACTAGGGATTAGATCCCAGCTTTTTCCCGCTCGTTCTATCCCTCCTTAGCTCAATAACTAAACCTTTACCAAACAGAGTCGTCCACCTTATGTCACCCGTAACTTGCTGCAGTCGTGAGAATGCACTGGATTATGCATCCCCAATCGCATACGAATCAGTCTGCCAAAATTTCCATAGAGAAATCGCCTTCTCTATCCACCTTTTAGGCCCAAAGCCTAAATTCCACAGAGCACACGTTTTTAACGTCTTAACTGCTCAAACGTTCCTGTTGCTCTCTTATCAGAGTCTCTATCTTTCCCGCCTAAGATTATCCACCAATTAGAGGCTTGCATTCCTAGTCCGACAATCCACCACCCCTCCAGAGCTTATTAAGTGAACTCCTCGTTTCCATGACAACTCCCCATTGTCTGGCTTCCAACAATGGTTTCAAAAAATAGCTCAGCAGTTGCCATGGAAAACGAACTTTTTAGGAGAACTTAAGAGGTCCGGGCTAGGAATAAAATAAAATAATTAAACAAAAGTTCTTTCAAATGCCCAGAGGTTAATTAAATATTTAATAAAAGCAAACACAATAATCGATCACATAACAATCAATAAAAAAAGAAATTTTTTGTCACACAATAATCGATCATTATTTCCCAAGTAATCATTCTAACTTTCTTAGCAGTTCTCTCGACTTGTGTCTGACGACTTTCCATTGTATTATATTCACAACGTGCCCTCCAATCATATCCACCTCCCTTCAATGAAGCTGTATTAAATAGTTATCCCTGTTAGGATTGCGGCCTTCCAATCCCTTCTTCAAAGAACTGACTTAACTAAGATTTTCGCATATAATGTAGATGTAAACATCTTATTGGATTTATCACTTGCTCATATCCATTTGGGTTATGACCATTACTTTACGCTATCATCGCCTCACTCTACTGTGAACAACAAATCTTTTTACAAACCGTGGATAAATTCTCACATTCTGTCTTTATTAAAAGTTCCGGCGAAACCCCAACCCCGCTCAAAACCTACTTTTTGGGCCTTTTCTAACTCAAAAAAAAGCATAATACAATAAAAAAACGTTAACGTTAACATAATGGAACCATTTCGTTATTAAGGTCAACTGCAGTTTTCTTCGGGTCAGCCTTAGACATCCGTATCGAGACTTTATCTTCTCGTGGAGTTGTTGATTTTGGTCAGCCGACCATCGCTTACGAGTTACAATCCTTGCGTGCGAAAACGCTGAAAAATTCTTGCCACCGTGGACTTTGGAACTTGAAATTGCTTCGAAACTGAGGTGTACGAGTTGCCATTGTTGATTGCATCTATAATGTGCTTTTTTATTGAAGATGGCAGATGAACTCAAAGTGACATGTTGAATATTGTCAGCAACAGCAAAATGTCAACATCAATATAGAGAATATGAGAAAAATCTACATAAAACTCACCTCTATCAATAATGGATGAGTCTTCAAATACTAATTAACTCTAAAGAGTTTGAATTTCTTTCAATATTCAAATGTTTATGCAGTCTATATATTATTACAAATTCTTTAATTAAAATTCAATACTTTAGAAGTTATAATGATAAAACATAAAGTGTACTATTTTTTGAGCGCTACTGTATATCATTTATAATTTTTTCTTTCATGTCTCTTATATTCCCTTTTCTTGCTTGCATAATTAATATAATAATAAAAGTAACCTTGTTTATTCGTTATGTCTGACTTTATAATTATGAATCAGAAATTTAACTTTAAAGGGAAAACTTACTGAATTAAAATTGGCACTTTTGCTGTTTATAATTATACTAGAAGAGGTACCCGGCGTTGCCCGGGATAATTACACTTGCACAAACTTTTCCTTTCATTGTTAGTCATGAGATATTGATTGTTGGT
>JAHWFO010050510.1:1686210-1710306 GCA_023313115.1 Rhysida immarginata
TATCAACAATGGTATCAACACGCAATTCACAAACGCTCTGCATGAACAAACAATCAATATCTCATGACTAACAATGAAAGGAAAAGATTGTGCAAGTGTAATTATCCCGGGCAACGCCGGGTAACTCTTCTAGTTATATATATAGAAGATTGCAGCAATTATTAATTTTAACTTAACTATTTTTAAAAAAATAACATAAATGCACAATTATGATGTATTTTAAAATATAAAATCCACTATCGATCACAAGTTAATTTCTGGTAAATAAATTATAACTCTAAGTCACCTTAATTGTGACATTTCTTTTTAGTAAATTACTTTAACTACTTTCTTACGATCGTACTAGGTCTTATTTTATCAAGCTAATCAATAAATTCAGTTTAGACATGACAAATTACACAAAAAAAAATTAGGATCTGTTAAAAATTAAAACATAGATTATGTGAATAGGTTAAATATTCCAAAATATATATTTAATTTTCTGCCGAACATAAAGAAATAAAACAAAACATGATAAATAACAGCTGTTTGACAGAACAAAGCATTATTATCAAAGAAAATATTAAAAATTAATACAAATTCTGGAAGAATGAAGGAGATTATGACATAACCGCTGAAAGGAATTTCTTTGGAACATGTGGAAAATCACCTTGTGATGGTATTGTAGGAATCAGTGAAAAGGTAACCAGTAATTGTAAGTTTACAGAGGCCTCTAAATATTAACTCCCAATAATCAATTCACATTTTGCAATGAATGTGTTAGAGGTATAAAGTTTTACAGTGACGAAGTAAGATACTGACCAAGAAAGAAGATTAAACATGTGGGCACAATTGCCAGAGCCAGAGAAAAAAATCAGTTTAGGTTCATTTAGTTTAGCTGATATCTAAGTAAGGAGACCATTCAATGAATAAGAATCATTAATTTGTTGATGTTTTTGATATAAATAGAAAAAAATTCAGTCATTCGTCTGCAAAGTAAATTTATTATTATAAATGAATGGATGAAAAGGCCTTTAAGTATGAAACTTCTAGTTTGTATAGTAAAATATATGTGTAGAAATAAATCAGTATATGCAGTGAACTTGTCTGTAGAGTAATTGTATTATAATGCAAGGAAAACGTATATTAAGTGTCAAATCTTTTCCAGTGATGTTTGTAAATGAATGTCTTGTTTATTAGGAACAGGCTCTTAAAAAACGTTAGAGCCAAACGCTTATTTAAACAAGTGAACCTTGAAAATCTTTTTCAATCTCGAGAAGGTTAATTTATAATATAAAAACTACTATTTTAACCTAAGTCTCATGTCGAATTAATTACACTTTCATTGTACTCTAAGACCCCGACTCGCGTTGTTTCGACTTACGTCATTTTGCACTTACGTTATTTATAAATTTCCAACAACGTTTCGGTGTTACATCGCTTGTTTTGCACTTACGTCAAAAAATGCGATTTGCTTTCCTAAAATAAATTATAAAATATGCAACAGTGTTCGGTTACTATCGTGAATCTTGCATGTTTTAACTTACGTCGCACTTTTCGGGAACCAATTAGTGACTTAAGTCGGGGCCTTACTGTACCAATTGTGTTGACTAGCAAAAAGGTTTATCATTAAAAGAGCGAGAGAGATTATTAAAAATCAAACCAAGCTCAATAAAACAAATGTGTAGCCAATTAGATAAACATGTAAAGAGCCTAGGTAAATACTTTTTAAGAAGATAAGATTAAACTGGACTGCCTATGCTTGCTTGTGACGGCGGAATGAAAGATGATGTAAGCTGCCTGAATTTCATGAAGAGGCATCTAAAACAAGGCTTATGATTGTTAAGAGAATCTTAAAAGCATACACTCTCAACCCTAGATCAGTTAAGAATCCTTTGAAAACCTTCATTAACGTTGAGGCAGCAAAAATTCGTCATTTAAAAGGCCTTATGTTATCTTAAATCTCGGGTAGAATAATGTCTTTGTTGTACTAAATGTGCTAAATGTCTTAAAAAAAAGTGTTAAAATTAAGAGAGACAAAATTATTTAAAAATCAAACAACTAACTGAGCTACCAGAATACATAAATCACAGAGAGCAATAGAAAGATAAATCAATGGTTGTGAGAAACTGTATTTAGAAAGTTTGTGAGTTCAGTTGTCAACCATGTAATTCGTTAACTCAGAATTGTCAGTTGTCAATTGAAACAATGCAGCAATTATCTGAAAATTAAAAATCAAGCAGTACATCTTGTTAAAAAGTACTTAATTTGATGTGCATGAAAACAGCTTTGGAAACAAACTTTGGTTATTCTAAAAACAAAATATAATTAGAAATTAGGCAAACATTATAACCAGCAATACACTTATCCTGGGCCCCCATCAAGGGGTAAATATACGAATGCCTTTGAAATAACTGTTGGTGAGAAACAAACCCTAAAGACCTCTTTTTTTTCTCTGCGAACCAGAACCGTCACCATGGGCATGTTTCCCCTAGACCTATGCCCTCTGAACCACAAATTAATTTACTGCTCCTGGGCACCAAATAATGATGTCATCAGCCAGGTGAGCTGAAAACACCCAAGAGTGGCATTCTGATCGATAGATAATACATCAGGCTACACCCAAGATAGAGACTCCAAATTAAAAGCTAATTAATGGTAATTAAAATTTAACAAGTCATTGTTTAAAGAACCCCATCCTCATTAAGGGTAATTAAAAAATTATAACCCCATTATTCTTAGAGATCACTTGTGATGTCAGCAGCCACATGAGCCAGAAAACAGCACATCATTAGTCACGTCAGCGATCCCACCCAGGGGAGGTCACCCTTTGATGTTCAGGCGGGGCCTTTGATGTTTTCGGAGTACACCCTGTCCACACAGTCATTTACTTTCTGATAAATTTTATGGATGAAGATAAATAAAATTATTATTTTATTTTCTAACAAGAAGGTAATAGAGTGTTTTAGTAAACCAAAAAAAACTGATAAAATAAAAAATAATTCTAATTAAGGACTGAGAGAAAGAAAAATAAATTACCGATAATATTACAATCATATCTCCGTTAATTATAATATTTAAACAACAAACAATTAAGTTTTAAACTTCAATAATGCAAAAGTTTAACATCAGCAATACAGTGGCGCTCAGAAAATAAGGTTTGGTTTGGTTTGTTTTGGTATTAACGTCCTTTTCAACTGCCATGGTCATTTCAGGACGGCGTTATAGGGGCCGCAAATTTTGCCTCGCAAGGGTTTTTTAACGTGCAGCCAGCAAACGACTACACCGGACCAAAGGCTTTACTTCCCTTCCAAAGGAAATGCGTGATCTCAGGATTTTCCCCCTGAAAAAATCCTCGTCGTCCTCGGCCGGGGTCGAACCCGCGTCCTCGGCCATCAGAGGCGATCACGCATCCCCTGAGCCACCGAGGCCGATCAGAAAATAAGGCACGAGTACAATTTTTTATGTAAATTTAAAAACGATTATCAGACTGAAGCAATATTTTAAAGGAGGTTGTAGAAAGTTGAACACTTTATAAGACCTAAACAATTGGGAGATATTTCTCATACAAAAACTGAAGAGACTCTTTAGCTGGTTTGGCGACATTCAAAAAATAAGGCACAGGTCACTTTTGCTAAAAAAAAAAAATAAGTTTCCATTTTCATCTGAAAATGCATAAAAATAAAAATAACTGTAACATAATACTCCTTCAATTTTTATAGGAAAATGTCAAATCAAAGAGTACATCTCGATTTGAAGGCCCAGAAGGAAATTGCAAAAACCGCTGAGGAGGGGAAATCTTACAACAGCATTGCATCTACTTTCGATGTTCCAAAAAGTACAGTAAGAAATATTATTCGATGAAAGAGAGCAAGAGGAGACCTCTACGAAAGCCTGGATCAGGAAGACCACGTACTACCATAGAAAAGGAAGATAGAATGCTTTGTCGGTTATCGAAAGCTCAGTCCAGACTTACAGCAGTGGATTTGAATCGTGAAATGCAAGAAGCTCATGGGGTTATAGTTAGTGTTTTCACAACAAAACGGCGTCTAGTAGAAGCAGACTTGAATGGTAGGCGTCCTGCAAAGAAACCTGTCGTGGAACAGCAGCGAACAGGAAGGCCCCACTTGCCTTTGCAAAGAAGTACCAGCACTAGAACTCCAACGAATGGGCGAAAATCCTCTGGAGTGACGAATCTAAGTTGCTGCTTTTTGGAACTTACGGAATACAGTATATTCGACGCCCCAAAAACAAGCGTTTCAATTCACAATAACGAGTGCCCACAGTGCAACATGGAGGGGGATCTCTGATAGTTTGGGTTATTTTAGTGGAAGTGGGGTAGGTCCTCTTGTGCGTGTTGTTGGTACTATGGATAAGAATATGTACAGAGATATTCTACAGAACCACATGCATCCCCACGGAAACAACTGCATGCCCAGAGGTTGGCTATTCCAACACGAGAACAACCCCAAACACACATCCAACCTTGTTAAGCATTATCTCTGGCTTCCAAAAAAGTTCGAGTACAGATCTCAACGCCATCGAACATCTCTGGGAGGTTCTGTTTCGTCGCTGCAAAGACAAAAAGGCATCGAACTTGGATGAAAAATTTCAAATGCTTCAGGAAGAATGTTTTAAGATTCCATCTGAAACCATGACAAAGTTAGTCGATTCTTTGCCTAGCAGCTGTCAAGGTGTTATCAAAAGTAATGGTTATCCGACTAAGTACTAATGATGATATCATCTCCTTTGATTTCTCACTTTTGTTTCAGATTTGCAATATGTTTGGTATGAAATATGTATCAAAATTTAATTGTTCCTTATTTTGTGAACACATATAAAAGACAATTTTCGTTTTTACAGCAAGGAGTTTTAAAAAAATTGAGATATTTTATTTATAAATTTGTATTTCTATGTCATCTACCACTTGTTGAAAAAACTCGCAAGTCTTATTGTTCTGTTAGAATAAAAGCCAAAAATTTTACTCGTGCCTTATTTTCTGAGCGCTAGTGTATGTAAGTAAGTTAGAAGTTATTTGAGCAGTTTTACTATTTCTACTTGTTACTGAAATAAACTAAGCGATACAATGTTTGTAGACGGAACTGGCATCACCATGCAAGAAGTCGGCATCCTTGATGTGTAAAAGGCTTTGTCATGGCAGAAAACTATAGAAGTTTCAAGAATAGCAGCAAGATAAAATCTTATAAAAGGTTGAAATAGTACTTTTGCGCAATAAATATTTGACTTAAGTGGTGGCATAAAATAGTTGGAAAGCTGAACTAGTGAGCAAATAGATAATTCTGAGATTAACTGGCATTTCTAATACATATAGCCTAGTCCCTCTATGACAAAGGCTTGGCAACCCCAGAGTGCAATTAAGTTCACCTCGGAGTTTATTTGGCCGGGAAAATAATGCATATTTTTCGTGAAAAAATTTTGGCTGACTTTGGGTAGGTTTTTTACTGTAGTTAGGAAGTCGTTTGTTGCTTGTGAGATAAAATCCGATACCTGACGGGACGATGTAACTGCTGCATCTGGAATCCGGCTATAGAGAATTCTCGTTCATCTCCCGAAAATGGAAATAACCACTTGATATTAACTTGGATGATAGATGCTCTTCTGATACCGATATTTTGCCTCTCTGCTGATATCTCGTTGACTCACCATGGACAATACTGAGATAAATTTCTCCTCTAATTACTTTATTAATGTTAGCTAGGCATGCTGATCATGACGATGATTTTCACTACAAAAGTCAAAAGAATCACCAGAATGAAACTTGTGGGACGTGTTTGAGCATAAGAAATTAGTTAATCTCTGACTAAAAATTCGGGAATTACGACATGAGAGGAAGACTGTAATATCTTATGTAATCACTTTTCTTTGATTTCCATTTGCTTGTTTCAAACATTATTGCTAACAATCACAGAATATAGGGTAAATTTTCTCTTTACTATAATCAAAGAAGATGCTTGCCCACGTCACCACAAAGCGAGATTGTTACACAAGATTGTCAGGTTTGTCAATTATATGTAAATACTGAAAAATAGGTTCTGTGACCAATAAAATAAATACTGGGAAGCAATCTTCTGTAACCAACCAGGCAGAAGTTAACTTCCCCCATAACCAAATAGGTTGGGGTATGTATCATTATTTTGCCCCCGCAGGGGACATCGTAGACAGAACAACAAAGGTGTTTCAGTAATGATCAATGAAATCCGCAGGGCCGAGAGTTATGTGAGCCACGAAGTGCTGAGAGTAGTAAAAGTTTTCTAATTGTGCACATAAAATTTTCCTTAGATAACTTCTCTAATATTTAGACTTGGAGACGAGACAATAAAACTCTAAACGAACAGTTTGCGATTGTGCGGATAACAAAAATTAAGCAACGACAATTTTTAGAAATAACTGAAAAACCTGATATCACACCTGCAACAGTCATGCTTCTTATTGAAGTGCGCATGCAGCTTCTATGATTATACTAAAGTGAAAATTATCAGGGTAAATCTTGATATCTAAAGGTTTTTGTGTTTTTTGTTACCTCATACCATAAAACAACACACAGATCCATTGCCTTATAGACACAGCACACAGATCCATTGCCTTATACATACAACACACAGATCCACAACGAGAACGCCGAGTCAAGAAGTCAGTCTTGAAAAAGGAAATAAGGACAGGAAATTTTAAAGAATTAATTCTGTTATCCATTGTTCGAGTCCTATAGAAATTTTGCTTCTTGACTCGACGCTCACTGTGTATACGGCCTAATTATGGATACAAATAAAAGATATATAAAATAACTGGTTTGCATTCAACTTCCGTCGATAGATGCTCGTATTGGAGAGCTTATATACCTTACAAACGAATTTTCTTCTCCCAAATTAAAAATTCAACAAATTTTATAAAACCCCACTTTAAGAAAATGAAATAAAAAAAATTAAAAGATTAAACCTAACCTATCTAAAAAGGGTAAAATTCACAAATTTCGCAAGTTTACATTTATAATCTCCCTATAATCAATAACCAATTTCCGTATTTTATCTAAGGCTGTAATTAAAAATATTTTGAACTAATAATTTCTTTTTACACTTAGCTGAATAAAAAGGTTCATACTGGGAGCAGTTCATTTCAATGAAGGGTTTTCACTGCTGATGTCCCTTCACTCTCGACTTGAAAAAGATGTTAAAATTCAACAGGTTTTACAAATATTCCAGTCGTTGTTGATAAAGGTCCTAGGTTTCAAACCGCAAAAGGCACCTCTTCATAAAAATATCTTGGCTGTAATAGGCATTCCCTGATGAAAAAAACTATGCTGCTGGTCCCAATGTAAATTACAGGACTTTTGAAAATTTGGAATTTATTCCGCAAATATGATAAAGGAATTTCATAGCATAATTTTGAATTTTGAAAAGTGAGCCGAAACAAGAGCCAAAAGCTTAAAACTTATTAAAAATTTCACAATTATTCCCATTAGTTTTAACGTTTTCAAGTGCTGGCCGGAAGTACAAAGGAGAAATGATACTAAAATAAGAAACTAAAAAAAACAAGAAAATAACATTATCCAAGACACGGAAGGAAAACTTAATCCGTTTATTATCTAAATCATTTGATGTCACTGCCAGAGTGTGCTCTGCTTTATTTAGAAAAAAGGCTTCCTTTATCAATCAATCTTTTCTTTAACTCTTTTTCCTTGGCCAAAAATTTTAATTCCACTCCATTTCATTCTATGACCTGTAGCAAAACGATGTCTGGCGACGGCATTGTCTACACGAGATGAGGGGGTGACCAGTTTGACATACATAATTGACTTCACAATCATTACAAGGTATTTTATAGATCTCATCAGCAGTATCCACCAAATGTCGAAAATTTTTATCGACTTTATATAATTCTTTCAATTCATTATACCCTCCACCATCCAAGGATTTATTTTCTTTATTTAAAAAAATGCATATTTACAATTCTTTTTTTAATTGTATTGTTAATCTTGGGCACTAACTGAATATTCTCTCCTTTAAAACATTTTTGTAATTTTTTAAATGATGGATCAAATGCTATTGATATTCTTTTTTTGACATTGTGAGTAATTGCTGATAATTTTTTTTGGAAGCATGTACTTAAAATTCTATCTATTACCCTCAAAGGATATTTATTATATTTCGTTTTCCTAATTAATTTTCTAATGCATTCAGAAAGAAACATATGAAAGCATAAAGCTGTTTGTAAAAAGTTAGTTACTATGTTAATTGTATATCTAATATGCATTCTTGAATGGTGGCTTATATACCTGTTTGACCAGCATACCAGCATACTAAGCGGTTCTTCCCGGATGTAAGAACCAGTGGGTAAAGAAGCGCACAGTGGCCAGTACTGGCTGAGTGAGCAAAAATACAAATTCCGATTTAGAATTTTAAAGTTTTTTATTAAATAAAAAAATCCTAAATACTTGAGAATAATAAATCTAACACTTAAAACATTTGAACATCAAATGGGAGTGTGGTAAAGCTTAAATAGAGACGATCGTGCAAGTTTTGACGCCCTTGAGCTTACCATGGCGTGCTCTCTCCTACCGCGGCTTGCTTTCGCCTTCACTTTAATAACACAGTGCACACTGAAAAAGCTTTTTTTTGATTTAGCATGGACCCTATAAAATAAGTAAATAAGCAATTTATTGTTTAAATATAATTAAAATTTGTTGAATAGAAGTAAAGTTTTATGGCTTCAAATATTGTTATTACATGTTACTATTTTATTTGCAAACTGTGTTAAAATTGATAAAGTAAAACACCGGATTTGTGGATATTGTTCGAACTACTTAGATAAAATTATCAAATTACTTTTCAATAATTGTTTTAAATTAAATTTAGCTGCAATTTTTGATGTTATGTACGTTTTAGATATGGCAGGTGGAGTACAACGAGAAACATTATTTCGCGTTTGGCAAGATGAAACAAACGTGGTTAAAAAACTAACGCACTTTTAAGCCTTTTGTTGCAAAAAAGCGACTCTTGGGAATATAAGGAGAATTTTAAACATTTCATTAAGAAAACGATTAAAAGCTTTTGCAGTCAATTAATGTTAAAATTGAAAAAATGTCATCAGATTTTATCTCAAAAAATGAGAAATAGCTTAGCGAAAAAATTGTGTTTAAGGGACTGCCATCCAAAAATACTCCATCACGACCTGGGAGACCAGAAAAACCGTTGTGATTTGGGCCCACAGAGAAAAGTTCGTGCACTTCTGCAAATGACGACACAAGAGGAACTGATTTGTACGTCAAGAATGAGTCTAAAAGCTAATACACCCTAGTTGGTAATCCATCTGTCGCCTCACCGACCAGTGTATATTAGCCTTTAGGCTAACTGGAAAAAGAGATGCAGCTCATATATTTGAAAAGATATCTAGTTTATTGCCTAAGAGGGTCAAAAAAAAAATGGTTCTACACATTTTCTTTTGCAGCTATTATCCACAAAAATGACTGCTGAAAAGGCTCTTGCTTTGTATGTAAACTTAAAAATGACAAAAAGCAATATATTGCTGTACAACAAATGAGCAAGTCACATAATGCAAACGTTTATCCACATGACATAAAAATTAGTAGAGTTTCATCCGATGTCAAGCTGCATTCTATAGTAGAACATACAATCAAAAGTTTACTTTCCATTCAAAAGGCAGTGCTTGCTCATATCACCAATAGCGGTGATAGTATTAGGAAAATAAACGTTACTTCAAATAGGGTTGTGATGGTGCAGCGGGATGGAGCTGTTAAAAGCAGATTTTTGAACCTGAAGAAAACGATGACATGTTTGCTTTAAATTTCTATAGTGCCATTAAGAATTGAACTTGAAGACAAACTACAATTTATTATTTGGCAAAACGAATCTACTTGGTCAAGACCAGTGAAAATAATTTTCCACAAGGAAGCAGAAATTTATAAAAAATGAAATAGAAAATATTAAAAAACAAGTAGATGAGCTGTCTTCAATAACTGAATTTCAAAGAAATCTAATAACATGTTATTCCTTCTCTTCTTTAACCATGATTTATGGAAAAATTTGTAACTGGTTAGCCAATACGCCCAGTCATAACTTTCATCCTTGTGGAGCTTCTCCGAAGGAAATGAATAACATAGATGCCATAATTTAAAGACTGATCAGGGAAGAGAATTTAGAATATGGAATTTCAAGTTTTCATGCATGGATAAAAACGTTCGTGTGCATTTTATACAGGGTGATTCAGTCAATTTCTGATCATTTCAGTACTATGATTTATTGGCCCGTTAATGTTTACAAACTTAGCATTTCAGTATGATATTTTAGGCAGTTCGGAGTTTTTATTCCCGTGGAAAAGTGTTGATGATATGCTCAATGTGGCCACCACGAACATTTTGAACTGCTCGCAGCCGAATGGTGAAGTTGTTCATAACTCTATCCAGGATTTCTGCTTCCACAAGGGTGCACCAGTCGACGATACTTTGTCGCAGCTGGTCTAAGGTTCTTGGTGCTGTAGTGAACACACTATCTTTAAGGAACCCCCAGAGATGAAAATCACATGGGATAGGTCAGGACTCGTAGGGGGCCAAAGAAAGCCACCCCTGAATCGATCTGGAAACCTGTTTGAAATGACACAATTTCCGAATTTCTGATTGAGAAAGTCTAGCACTTCATTAGTGGTGTGAGGCCTAGCCCCATCCTGTTGAAACCATTGATGTCGAAGCGGTATACGCCTCCTTCACAGCTCGGGGATGAAGAAGGTTTCCAACATGTTAAGGTAAGCTTGAGACGTTACGGTCCTCAAAAAAAAACGGACCAATGATGCCACCAAGCCATAACCTTTCATGGATGAAGAGGTGACTTATGGATCTCAAGGGGATGCTGGGAACCCCAAAAACAAACATTGTGTTTATTAACGTCACCTGACAGATGGAAGAAGGCCTCATCTGACACCCACAGGTTGTTCACAATGTCCTGATTGGCTTCCATTTCTGCTCCAAACTCTATCGCAAATTGTTGTCGCTTCTGTCTTCCAGTGTCTGTTAACTCCTGATAAACATGGATCTTATATGGGAACAGGTGTAAATCCTTTCTCAAAATTCGCCACGTCATTGTATACGACAGCCCTTTCTTCAATGGATAGGCGGCGAACAGATTTTTTGGTAGGGGAATCCACCAACTTTGTGCGAACATTTTCGACATTTTCGGCCGTTCGAACACGAGCTTCACTCCCGCCTTTTTTCTTGCCTTTAACACAATTTTGTCCAGTGGCACGAAATTGCTTGACAAAATCCATGATTGCTTGCCTGCTTGGTGCGTCTCGTTACCTATACTCTTTCTGGAACTTTGTTTGCACGGTTACAGGTGATTTTGTCTCGAAATACCATTCGTCAACCTTGCACTTCTGCTCTGTTGATAAAGCGGGAGCCATTTTTCAACAAAACGATTTTCATACAGCGCCGTTGCAACAATACAAACTCCAACTATTTAGAAATTCGATATGGCGCTCATATTCTTTCAATTGTTTATCCCTATTGCACGTTATTCGAGTGAAATGGTCAGAAATTGACTGAATCACCCGGTATATAATCTACACAGTAGAGATATGTAAATGAAAACTCAAGAAAGAAGATAAGGAAAAGTAGAAAAAAGAAAGAAGGAAATAAAAAAAAATTCCTCGGAAAGTGGGTCTTCTCGTTGATATGTTTAAACCAGATTCTGGGACAACCAATCATGGCAACACAGCCAGACGTTTTTTCAGGAAACCTGAATTAGCTTTTGAAATCACAGGAGTGAATGAAAAATTTATAAGCCGACTAAGTACCATCTTAATTGCTATTTCCTGTGGTCTTGAAGCAGATAGTGTACTATTTGAATCTTATTGTATAGATATTGCAATGCTTTATATTAACGAGTATCCTTGGTATTACATGCCACAAAGTTTGCATAAAATATTAATTCAAGGCACAGATCTGATTAATAAATCGGTATTACCTATCGGACGAATGTCCGAAGACGTACAAGAATCACCAAACAAAGATTCAAAGCAATACAATTAGTTTTTTAGTTAATTGTATATATGTTATTTCTTTTGAAAATATCACCTCCTCCTTGACAGTTTCTTATATGATTTGTCATCTACATTGGCTCATTCCCATATTTTGTTTGCAGATGATTTGGCTCTTTCTCTTTAACATCCTAATCTTCCTTCTCTTAAAATTTCAGCAAAAAAAGTTGTTGTCTAAAGTTGATACTTGCATGTCAACTAATGGTTTATCTTTAAATATTAATAAGACCGTATGCATTTGGTTTATCCAGCCTCATATTTTCATTCCTAATATAGAAGGTTCTTTTTATATAAATCATCAACTCGATAATCGTGTTACGGAAATTAAATATTTTGGTCTCATTATTTCATCTTCTCTTTAATGGAACAGTCAAATCTGTGCCAACGGGCTTGGATGATTCGGAGTGTAAATATATTTGTTATTCCAATTCTAAAACTATTATACCGTATATCTCTTTTATTCATTCCCTACTGTGTTTTTGGGGTTACTATTTGAGGTTATTTTTGGGGTTTTGAGAATTCCACTTTATTGAAGAAATTGGCATATATTCAAATTGAGCAATTAAGAATATTATTAAATTAAACTCTATGGAGGATTGCTTTTCTCTTCTTCATAATCATAAAATTTTCCTTTTTTGGGAGAATATATTTTTTCAAACAGTATTTGTCTCTTTTAAATCTCAAAAACACTTATTGACTGCAGATGTTATCTCTCTCCCACCTTTATAAAACTATCGGCCTCGGTGGCTCAGGGGTTTGCGTGATCGCCTCTGATGCCCGAGTACGCGGGTTCGATCCCGGCCGAGGACGACGAGGATTTTTCAGGGGGAAATCCTGAGATCACGCACTTCCTTCAGAAGGGAAGTAAAGCCGTTGGTCCCGTGTAGTCGTTTGTCGGCTGCACGTTAAAGAACCCTTGCGAGGCAAAATTTGCGGCCCCTATAACGCCTTCCTGAAATGACCATAACAGTTGAAAAGGACGTTAATACCAAACCAAACCAAACCTTTATAAAATTAGGCATCCTTCCTCTTATCGTTACCGTCCAATCCCGCTAATTATTCTAGACAACTAATTAATTCACCAGCTACTCTTACTTGGGAATATCTCTCGCTTTTAATTGGCTAACAAGAGTCTTTACTGGGTTTTAAACGTGCAATGCGAATCTGGCTGCGTGATCTTCCCCCGTGGTGATATATTTCATTTTCTTACTAACCTCTGAATGTTATTTTTAAGTATTTTATTGTTTTGTAGGGGTTGCAGACTGGCTTCCTGACAAGCTTCGGCCTTTTTGGGCGCCCCCCCCCCCCCCCATCTTGTTTGTATGTAGTCATTTTTGTTAACTCTATAAATAAATAAATAAATAAATACAGAGAATTATTTTCATGAAATTCACTCGACAGCAGATACCTGAGGTTATGATACACATGCTACTCATATCATCCGATCCATTAACTAGCTGTTTGCGACTATCACAGTCTAAGAAATATAACATTTTGCCATCAGAGGTTAAGAGAATAATTATAATCAAATGTGTCATTTATATTAGCTTACGTGATAATAGTGAAAGTGAATGTTATAGTAGTGATATCAATGATAATTAACGAATTGTCAGCTAAGCAAATTCTCTAATAATTAAAAAATTGTTAGACAAGTAAATCCTTAAATATGAAGTATTGATTGGACGGCTTTACTCCACCTTCAATTGAGGGGTTCACTGGAATAGGGGCGTTGGCAAAACGAAAAAAATTGTTTATGTTTAATTTATTTCTGATATGTTTAAACTGTGGCTTTTTTATAAAAGATTATTCTTTTTTTAACAATATTAACGCATTTATTTAACAAAAATTTGAAAATTATTATAATTTTAAAATTTTAAAATATTGGGTTACGCCCTTATTCCAAGGACATTGTTACTTACACCCTTTATTCCAAATATTCACACACAAAAAACAATTGAAAATTATTTATTTTATTTCCAAGTTATTAAACAGGGTAAACATAATGTCTGAGTTGTTCTAAACTACCGATTCTGACTCATCCTGGTGTGATGTACTGTCAGTTTGGCAGTTCTTCAGTACTTCGTCGAACTACAATGATTCATCCGGTTTCAAGTATTTCAACAAACTTCTGACATCTTGAATTTTTTCGACTTTACCCTCTCCTTTTCTGCATTTTCTAGGGCCAGGTTTTTCGGAATTACTTTATTCTTTGCCAGAAAATTGAATGCAGTGTAATTCGGGAAGTACGTGGAACTGCTCTCGACGGTACCAGGAAAATGTTTGGAGTATTTTAAACGACAGTAGTTCTGAACAGAAAAGCGTTCTCCCTTATTCATAACTTGTTTTTTAAATATTCTAGACACACATGTTGACCAGTCTCTTAGTAAACATCCAGCATTTTCGATAATTCTGAATTCTTCCGGAATAAGGCGGCAACTTCGAAATATATGAAAGTTGGGATTGTTTCTGATTTCTTTACCTTGGATCCATAGAGCCCAAAATTCCTGTCACACGGACAGTAAGAGTGCCCCCTTACAGGGAAAATGTGAATAATATCTATATTCCAAGATGCAGATAACCACATGCAGAAGTTCATGAAACATGAGTTTTTGTTCTGGCCTCCACATGCATCTGAGAACATAACTACTTTTTTACATTGGGATATTTAATCTTTGAATGAATTAAAAAATCAAAAATAAACGAGCAAACGGAATTAGCATCCTTTTTTTCCTCCGATTCTAAAAAATAATAGAATGAACTGGATTCATCATTATGGAGGTGAACATTGAAGTTATATAGCCATAGAAGGCGCTTATAAAATTGGTCAGTAGCATTCAGCTTAGGAAGGGGACGATTGTGACCATAGTCAAACTCGATCACTAAAACAATGTTTAACATCATCCCTTCTCTTGCAAGTTTTGAGCCACCTTGCTTTTTCTTCCTTGTAGGAGGAAACCCTTTTCAAATATTCCTCAAGCAGAGTTTTAGATTCCGGTTTAGAGCTTGCCTTTGTTTCAGCACAAAAGTTGCAGACGTCAGTTCTTGGACAACGAAAACTGTAAAAGCTCTGCTCTCTGAAAAACCGCTGAAAACTTTTGTATTTCATTTTTAGATCCACTCCCCTTCTTTCCTTAAAATACTCCTGGAATGAGGTGAAAAGACTCTTGCATGTTAGAGTTGGGTTTTCAAAATATTTTCTGTTTGATTTTGAAGCAGAATAATGGGAGTTGTTATGCAGAATTGAACCTAGATGCTCCATAGGTAAATCCCAAGTACTCTCTGCAATACGATGAGGTCTATTCATATGTTCCCCCCGCATGTCAACCACAGCTGTAGCACCTACAGAAATATATATAAAATAGTACTTTTAATAGACCGCAATGTATAACGTGGTATTTTGCTGTAAACCTACCTTCTTCTATAGTACGCTGAACTGTTCTAACTCTCTTTTCGCTCACTTGCAGGCACGACATTAAAAAGTTCCGACAAACAGTAACAGTATAACATGCATGCTATTTGTCTATTTTTTGTCTTGACCTAAAAGCAATATCATTTGTTAATAATACTTCAACATGTGCAATGTATTATTAAACTGTAATAAACAATGCAAAATCCTATACTTACTTCTTTTGCTGCTCGCTTAATAGGATTCAGTTTCATGCAACCCATCAGTTTTTTATCCCCATTTATCCAAAAGTTTTGAAACATTTTTTAGCACTACAACATTTCGTAACTGCTACAAATTTTTTCCCTTCAACAACTTTTTTGTGGCCGGATCGATTCTTTCATAGCTTTCACCTATATTCCTTGCACATTTACGTTTGTTGGCCTTCCAATCTATTAATTTAGTAACATTTCTCTTTCTTTCGTAATCATCGGTTTCCATTTGTCGTGTATTATTAAAAAAATAAGTAAAATTCTACGGTAATCAGCACAATAAAATCGAGGGAAAATACAAATACATTAACAGTGGGGACTGACATTTTGTTTTACAGCGCCACTGTACGGAAAAATAGCGGCGCTCTTTATAAATATGTCTCTATTTTGAAAAATATAAAGGCGCTAACAAATCTGTTACGCCTCTATTTCATATGCCAAAGCATAAGAGACCGAATGCAATGATAATCGGAAAACGGGCATAAACGCCATTACGCCCCTATTCCAGTGAACTCCTCAATTATCTGTCATGGTGTTGTTGTGTCTTTTCTTTGAAACTGTAATGAGAACACACCAGTGAACTGGTATGTGTTCCTTCAACAAACTTTAGAAACAATCAGTGAAATTTTTCTTTTTCTTTTTATTTTCAACTCTACAGACTTTCAGTAATAAAAATTATTGCAACTCTATTCAGGATTATGTTGGCAATTAGTTATATTAATCATCAATCACATTTTAAACAGTGGTATAAAAAAACTATAAATGACATATTAAAGATTATACTGCCTTTATTGTAACTTAAATTACATTAACAGACATTAAGCGACGATTGTTTATAATAATATCGTACTTGATATCAATGGATAAAAAAGGGTATGATTTAAAGTGTTATAACATTGCTTTAGTTAACTTAAATTATCATAGAATTTACCATTGATTAATTATGATTATGATGGTCGGATTTATCACTTTAAAATTTTGTGAAAAAAATAGATTCAGGGCTCCTGAGGTGGTTTTCATTTAACAGTGGAGTTTTAGACAACTTATATCCAGTTGTTCCATTTGATTTTTCAATAGTTTAATCATATTTTTTCTTTCTATTGTTATCATTTTTACATTCTTAATCAATAAATAACTTGTTATAATTGCTCACAAAATCTTTTGTTTTCATTTTAAAAAAAGGTTGACAAAGAATCTGTTGTATCTAGAATAATTGAGTCCTTAATTAATCATAACTTTTAAAAATAACAAAGTTAGAACTATAACCACTATAACCACTAGATTAATCAGCACACGATAGCAGAACACAAGCTACTTTTTTCTTTCTGTTTTCATTTACTTCTCAATAATCATTGTAAAAACTATTGATTGATTTTGTGTAATTATAATTAAATCCATTGCCTCAAAACATTCTTTCTTTTATTTATATTTTGCATTGTTGATTTCCATCCATTTTAGTTCTTTTTCAACAATATATCCTTTAATATTTAAATACTATTCAATTAAATATATTTTTATTGTGTCCAAAGAATTTCCGAAGGTAGTTTTTATGTTTTAACAGATAAAGTGTTTCGCTTGCTCAGATGAACAAAAGTGACCAGTATGCGGACCAGTGGACACATCAATCAGCAGGGGGCGTAACATCCTAGGAGATATGGCGTTTAACTATTTTCAGCTTTGAAAGGGGAAAAGAGCAAGGTAAATGACTGTCATTTAGAGACGGTCAGCGCAGTTGGTCAATCAACGTTGCATCAAAAAGGAGAGACCACAAATATACGTTACAGATTATCTCCACTTTTGACTATTTTATACTAGCAAAGGTACCCGGCTTTGCCCGGGATAATTACACATGTAGGTAAACAGAACAATCTCAAAAATTTAAATTAAGTTTTGCAATTTCTTAAAAATAAACACATGTAAATGCTTAGAATTAATACAGTAAAAATTCCTAATGAAAATTCGAAAAAAAAATTTTTAAAGGCTCACAATGGATGGACCTCTCCAATAATTTCTTACTCACGCAATCTTACTTCAGATGTATACTTCATGTTGTTACAATTCCCTTTCTTCTCTCGATGTGTTGAAGCAAAACTTGGCCATTCATCACTTTGTGTAGTCTAGTGATCGCCAATTCTTCTATTTACCTGCTTCCGATTTGCTCAATACAGCACGGAGCTAAAGGAGTACTTCCTCTGTCGTCTGTTCACTCTTTCTCAATAGTCTGCTAACTCTTCATTATCTCCAGTTACTGATCATTTTTAAAGATTTTCAAGAAATTGTTAAGTACGTAGAACTCTCTTTTCTAAGAAAAACCTGAATAACAGGAATTCTATGCATTGTTACAAATTGAAACACGACGGGCCTATTGTTGCACAAACTTTGCTTGCATTGTTGGTCATGAGATATACATTGTTGGTCCATGCAGTGTGTTTATGAATTGCGTGCTGAACCATTGTTGATACCTATTGTTGTACAAACTTTGTCTTGCGTTGTTGGTCATGAGATATTTCTCATTAATATGCCTTGCTATAACCATGAATATCGATTTTTTTAAATCAATATTTAATATTTTTCCGAAATCTGAGGTGGACAGTGACCTTCCTCATGCTTTGAAGGTCAAGTATGCAAAATATCATCAAGATCGCAATAAAACTGTAGAAGTGTATAAAAAACAAACAAACCCACCCACAAACAAACGTCCTTCTTTATATATATAGATAGATTAACAGTGGACCCGGCGTTGCCCGGGATAATTACGCTTGTAGGTAAACACACACACATACACAAAGAAACACACACACTTTTCCCAATCGTCTGGACGCTTTTTAGGGAGCTGAAGGAAGACACGTGTACCTCCTTTGCCTCATTGAAAGAGACTGCTCTATCTATATTGTCTATTATATCCATTTCCTGTTCATTGTTAATAATTCTTGGAAACGAATGTTCTGTCATTGCATCATTATTTTATGTTCATTGTTATAATTCTTTGAATAATTTTGTGCTCATTGTTATTGGTGAATTGCGCATTGAGACCATTGTTGATGCGAACACGACGGTCCTATTGTTGCAAAAACTTTGCCTTGCATTGTTGGTCATTTCATATCTGTTGTGCAGAGTGTTTATGAATTGCGTGTTGATACCATTGTTGTTACTTATTATTGCAAAAACTTTGTCTTGCATTGTTGGTCATGAAATGTTTCTCAATAATATGCCCTGCCATAACCATGAATATCGAGTTTTTATTAATAATTATTATTTTTTCGAAATCAGAGGTAGACAGTGACCTTCCTCATGCTTTGAAGGTCATGTATGCGAAATTTTATCAAGATCAGAATAAAACTGTAGATTTGTATAAAAAACAAACAAACAACCAAACCCACAAACAAACCCCAAAACAAACAAACATCCTTCTTTATATGTATAGATATATAGATAATATAAAATTTTTCTCGATTTTAATGTCATATTGTTTTGTTTGAATGGCATTTGTTTTAATCCTGTTCTTCATCCGAGCTGTGCAATGTTGTTATAAACGCCAGTAGTCGTATTCTATTATTGAATAGCTGATATGCCCGGCGTTGCAGGGACTGTTTCTTTGGTGAAATTTTGCAGTATCTAAATTTGAGTAAAATTAAGAACACATGAAAAATCTTTAGAATTAGTAGAGTAAATATTCACTTTGGAAAAATGAAAATAAATCTTTAAAATGCTTGCTGTCATGGATATTTTCTTAAAATAGCATCGGAATTCTTTAATAAAAGGATGGACGGAGAGTAATTGGAAAAATTTGTCAGAATCGTTATGCACTGAAGCTAATTATAGTGTCCGTTACAGCTTTGACTCCGGGGAATAATAATTTTTACCTTTTTCCCGGCTTTCTTATAAAGAAATTCGTCATCCCAAAAATGCGGGTCTTGAACACTTTGCAGCAACTTTGACATGTTTTCGCAGTTCTTATAATGCTTTTAGACAAGCTTTTCCAGCTGGCTGTCAATCCTACATACTGTTTCTGCTGTGAAGACTGATTTGCTCTCCCGGTTCTCCTTTACTTCCAGATTCCCGATGTCCTCCACGCTGCTTGAAATGGCTGCACCCATTCTTGTTACTAAGCGCCGCTATATTCGCTTCTGTGGTTGCGACAGTCTTGCTACTCTTATGGTGCCCATCCTCGAAATCAGTTATCTCTGTGGCTCGAATTATTAACATGTTGATATTATTCACCTGCCCTTGCAACAATTTTTGACGTAAGGGACAGGGAAAAGTGTCCAGAAAGAGTTTGATTTTCTGGCTTTCAGTGCACAATTGGAAGTGGTTGATCAATGTCTTAAAGAAGGCTATAACACCCTTATAACGTGTCTTTTCTAGACCTTTCACGACGTCTTTTCGCAGTCTTGAAGTAGCAGTAAGAGTCGAGGTCCACCGATAATGGATTGTGGAGAGGGTGTTCCATTGTGTTTACACCTGGCCACACCCAAAAGATCAAAGATGCCGCCATCACATTCCATTCTTGCTGGCCTCAGTGGTGATTTTGGTGTTTCCTTGATTTTGGAATGTGTGTGATGACTTAATTCGGATTCCATGCTTGGGTATGGTCACTCGCCTGGCTGACGCCATCTTGTTAGAGACTCACGTGATCGCTGCCATGTACAGGTGTCCAGAGGCTAAATATTAATTTTTTTTAGATTCTGGTGGGGCTTATGACAGGCAAGGGGGTCCTGCTTTTCAGAGCAAAAGGGGTCTGAAGTGAGTTGTCTCACGAAACCCTATACCTCCGATCCACTATATATACCCACTTTTGGAAGGCATGGTAAATGATCTGGCAACTTAGATGGTTTTTGTTAATTACTAATTATCTTTAGTTTCCAGCGCAACCAAAATTTTTCCAAGATACTTTATACTCTCTTCTTAATTACTACTTGGTGCATTGTTTCAATTGACAGTTGATAACTATGATTCAGCGAATCAGATGGCTGACAAGTGACCTCACTAACTTTCTAAATGCAGTTTCTCGCAACAAAAAATTTAATTTTCTTCTCCTCTCTGTGAGTTGTGTGTTCTGTTTGCTCATATGGTTGTTTGGTTTTAAATACTTTTGTCTCTCTCAATCTTAACCCTTTCTTAAGGGTAAGCAAAGTTAGTATAGGTCAGTACAGGCAACATTCTAAACGAGATTTAAGTTAAATGTGGTTATTTTAAATTACGAATTGTTTTTTACTGTCTCAATGTTGCCTTACAACAGGGATCCTAACTGATTCAGGGCTGTATATGTATGGCTTTAAGATTGTCTTAAAGTTTCAGCTGCTTAGTTTAATCTAGTCTTCTAAAACTTACAGGTATTGGACATTGAAACTGAAACACCTGGTAGAAATCCAAAATCTTTATTTAATAAGGTGTTGGGGCACCGTGGGCAGCCAGCAGAGCAGCAACACGTCTTGGGAAGGATCGGTAGAGGTCCTGCACAGTTTGCAGAGGAATTTGTAGCCATTCCTCTTGAAGCACAGTTGCAAGTTCAGCACATGTACGCGGTGGGGGGAAATGTTTCCTCACTCGATCCTCTAAGATACCCCACACAGGCTTGATAATGTTGAGATCCGGCGATTGAGCTGCCCACGGCAGATGCTGAAGCTTATTGTCATGCTCATCAAACCACTCTGTGACAATTTTTGCAGTATGAATGGGGCAGTTATCATCCTGGAACACTGTACCACCATCTGGGAAGAGTGTTTGAACCATAGGGTGTAAATGGTCCTCCAAAATGGTCTTATAGTCCTTGGCAGTGACACGTCCCCCGAGAACAATTAGTGGACCCAATGTGTACCATGATATTGCACCCCAAACCATTACTGATCCACCTCCGTGTTTGACTGTGGGTGCCAAGCAGTCTGGGTTGTAGGCATCAGAGGGGCTCCTCCAGACGAATACCCTCCCTGTTGTTTGGAAGACAGTGTAGCTGGACTCATCCGAGAATATGACGCGTTTGAGGTCATCCAACGTCCAGGTTTTATGCGTCCGGCACCACTGAACCCGCTTGGAGGCATTTGTACTACTGATGAAAGGCTTCGGTATAGCAACCCTACCATGGATGTTGGATTTATGCAGGTAACGACGGATTGTCTTCGAGCACACAGGTTCCTGGAGGTGTGTATTCATTTCTGCGGTGATTTCTGCTGCGGTGGTTTTCCGCTTTCATGCAACAATCCTGGTCAATGCCCTGACGTCTCTTTCCGACAACTTCCGTTTTCCCCTGCAGTTGCTCCTCCTGGACGTGGTTCGTCCTTCCTGTTCATATGCACACATCACCCTGGATACTGTAGCACGTGAGACATCACAAAGTGTGGCAGTTTTGGACACAGATGCACCTGCTAGACATGCCCCAACAATCTGCCCTCTTTTGAAGTCGGATATGTCTCCCATTATAGCGCTCTGCACAGACAATTTGAAGCTTACTATCAAACTTTTCTACTGGAGTGACTACCAAGAACTCTGACACGTGATTCATTGATATGCATACGATTAATTTACCTAGCAGAAGGTTCTATTCAGCCCTGGGGTTATCCAGTGCTATTTGCGAAGGTGTTTCAGTTTCAATGTCCAATACCTGTATTTTTCTTGACTCTTTATACGTTTCTCTGTTCGGACTACTATTGTATCAATGAATTTTATTTTTATTATAATTATTCTCTCTCTTGATGTTAAACTTTTTACTGATAAAAACATTTAGTACAATGATGTTCTAATTAATTCAACAGGTGATATTGTTATACTAGTTGTTTTTAAATTATGAATTTGCCTTTTCAAAAAGAGCGAATACTTTAAAGTTCAATGTTTACACCCAACATTGTTTAAGGGACTGCTGCTAACATATTCAATCTCAGCAGCATTGATTAATTGGTATTTTTCAATCATCAGAGGTTGAATTTGGTTGACTGCAGTTGATCAGAGTTTTTCATTCTTTTACACCTGTTTTTAGGGGACTTTAAGCCAAACTTAAAAGTATTTCAGTTATGAAGTTTTTGCTGTGCTATGGTCGCTAGTGGTTGGTTGATCTGCGTTAAATAACCATCTAAGTTTCCCAATCCCCGCGATAACAAGTGTGGTTTTGAGGTTTTCATTTTCCACGTATAGTGCAATTTTAACTCTGTCAAAATTACTTCGACAACTTGCCAAGTTCCCATTGTTTACTGATCACATTGCTTTTAGTTAATTCCAGTTAACAGATTACACTGGCCAATTTGTGTGCTTCTTACCTCTGAGGTTTACCAGGTGGCTGTCCTTATGATTCCCCGAGTGGGATGGGGGCTGACTGTTAAGTGCTATCACATAAGCTCTCATTGACACCGTCGAATAAACCTTTCACGGAAATTGTTGTTGATGTTATCCTATTTTACTCAATCAGAACAAATTTATTTTTCATTCATTGGTTATTCAGGCATTTTAATTTAACTTTTGAATGTTTTTCTAGGATACTTGGACAGCTGAGGAGCCTATTGTCGCGGTACTCCCACACAACCTCACAGAATAAAGATTGATGGTTGGTCATTATCATATAAGCACTCTCAGACACTGTCAAATAAGGATTTTCACGGAAATTGTTGGTGATTTCGTTTAATTATACTCATTTGGAAATAGTTTATATACATGCATTGATTATATTGAGTGTTTAACATTAATTTAAATGTTTTCTGGGATACTGAGATGACTGTGGGCTCAATTGTCATAGCCTGACACATACACTCGCCAAGACATGAGCGGGACGGTGTGCTGAAGGCCAGAAGGTTTCACAAAGTACTCATTAACAGTAGCAAATAAACCTTTTCCCTAGACAAATGTAGTCAAATGTAGAAGATGCTCTATCTTTTCACGTTATTTTATAAGGAATTTATTGTAAATGTTTAAAATGTTTTCTGCGATACTATTCTATTGATGATGGGCTTGGCTAGGGGCCCGTCATGTTGTCAGGTAGGGCCGCAACGATGCATTGGAATACAAGCGTGTTTTTAAGATGCAATGTAAGATCTGGATCTCACATGGATCTACAATGCATACCCTGAGTACAGAACGCGATATTCGTTCTATTTTGATGGGTTTTTCAGCTACTAATCGTAGATACGAGGCTGTTTGGCAGATGTTTCTTTGTTCAAGAGAATTTATTCTTAACTTCTTTGTAATGTCAACTTACACTATAAGATCAAAAATATCCGGACACCCCTCACAGATCATCGATTGGCCCAGTGTCACATGATAATGACTTGCACATCATTTAAATAGCTTCCCACACCTTCAGACACAACTCTGCTTGGACATTGGCAAGAATGGGTCGTTCGGCAGAGCTCAGTGAGTTCCAACGTGTAACCATCGTTGGATGTCACCTATGCGGCAAGTCCGTGCGTGACATTT
>JAHWFO010050510.1:1710706-1722018 GCA_023313115.1 Rhysida immarginata
GAGCGCAAACGTGCATGTGTCCGGATATTTGTGATCATATAGTGTATTTCTTTGAGATGATTAAATTCAGTTCTACAATACATTTTAGCATCAAAAGATTTGCACTTCACGCAAGTCGGAAAATTTTCTTTAAATAGGTAAATCTTCTAGCTATCTTTGGATGTTAATTTCTCAACAGCAGTTATCTGTAAACTTCTTATTTCTTACTTTACTAGAAAGTGTTTCTTTCACTATTTTAAAGCTACACAGTTTTGGTTTTATACTCAGTTTCCCAATAAATAAAATTCACTAAAAATATTTAATTTTGACATTTTTATAGTTCCCGAGTGTGCAGCGAGTAGTTGATAAAGCAAACAGTGCAAAATGATTTTTCAAAAATACAGTACTATAAGAGCACAATTCACGTTTTTGAACATTATTTAATTTTGAAATGTTAGCACTACTGCCAGCTTCTGTATAAAGGTTTTTCTTCTTTGTTAACTTCCTTAAGTGTTCTAAGTAGTAATTTTATGTTTTGATATTTGATCTCTACTTAATTTCTTTTTAAGGCTGGTTAATGGTTGGGATGTGTGAGGTCTTATGAGGAAAGAAGGACATAAATTCTGATATTTGCTAGAGTGGTCATAAATTCGACACTCAAATTATTGGAGCTGCTCAATATTCATGGTCATAGGGTCCTATTTCTTCATATTCAAGGATTTCATAGAATTTGTACGGGGCTGCCTGTAACTCTACAGTTATAATTTTTGATTCAATTGCGATTGAAGAGCCACTACAACCCCTTGACTCGTGTTGTCGGAATGCAGGTCTCTTTACAGTGACCTAGGAAAATTTCAACAAAGTCGAAATCTGATTTGTTTGGGCCTTGTTTACAGAGCTCTAAAGCAACACAAAGTGATCTCTCCGCACACAGAGTGACAGCGCGTATGCCTTAAGAATACCTGATGTTCAAGGCTTGATACCCCTCTGATTGAGTTCACCCCATACATTTAAAAAATACTAATAAACTATCTATTTCTCTAGAAGTGTTTTTTTTTACTTCGAGGTTTAGGTAGTGATAAAGATATGAATAAATGGGCTTACCAGGCTTCAACATTGTTCATTTCATCAACAGATTGTTTCATCAACAGCTAAGTGAGGACAGCCTGCGAAATGTGTTACCCTTCCACTTGAAACCGTGGGACTATTAAATTGCAACTAGGAATTTTTTCTGTCATATTTCACGAATGAAAACAAGTGTTATTCATGGTACAGAACCCCATTAATGTTTGAGGTTTTTAAAAAGTGTTGATAGAAGACATGTTGATTATAAAATTAAAAATTAAAAATTGCAAAAGCCGATTAAGTCATTGGTATATCCTACAAGCAAAAATTATAAAGTGCTTACAAAAAAGAGGGTTAATCATTCAAAAGTTTTCAGTTTCTATTTGAAATTGAAAAGTGTTTTTTTTTACATTGTTTGATTCGGTGCTCAGTAAGTTTTTCTGTTAATGAGTTTCTTTCTTTCATCAGTTTTTTTAATAATTTTCAACCTAAAAGCCATCACTTTGCATTTTATGTTGTCAAAAGTGTCCGCCTTACTGTACAGTGTCTAGCTGAATTTGTAATCATTTACATGTTTGGTGAGTTGTAAAAATTACCTTCCCCCGATTCTTTATACAGTTGACTCGTGCTGTCCGATTTTCAGTTTCTTAATAGGGGTGTAGGGTCATTTCAACAAAATGGAATTCACTGATCTAGTTTGGTCTCTGTTACGCACTGGCAAAGCTATGCAAAGAGTTCTCTCTACTCTGCACACAGAGTGACAGTTTATACCCCCAAAAGAACACCAGTTGCTTAAGACTCGATTCTACTCAATTAAATTGACCCTGTACCTTTTTAAAAAAATTAGCAAATGAGTGCTTTTAATTTACTCTTTAAGTACCTATTATTTTGAAGTTTAGGTTACGAGAAAGATGTGACTACATGGGCTAACCGGGCTTTAGCATCAGGTGCAACACTCAAGTTTCCAGACTACTTTGTCTAGAGCTAAAGGATGACAGCATATAAAATGTGTTATCCCTGCAATTGAAACTGTGAGACTATTAAATAGCAGCTCTGCAGAAGTATTATGATTACAGTTCATAGCATAGGTCACGTGAATATTTCTCGAATGAAAACAAGTGTTATTTACTATACACGACACCATTAGCGTTCGAGTTTTTCAAAAGGAAGATAGAAGACATGTTGATTATAAGATTACAAAAGACGATTAGGTCATAGGTATATTCTACAAATAAGAATTATAAAAGTGTGAAAATTACCGAAGTGCTTGCTGAAGAGAAACTCTATAAAGCTTCAGTTTTCATTTGCTCAACCCAAAATGTGTTGCCTGTGGGTTTACCACATCTCTGAGTGCCCGAAAACAGTGTGTGGTATGTGCTTTCGTGATAGCATGACTGATTATAGAGAAGGTTTCTGCAATTTTACTCGTTTTATAATTCATTTTCTGTAATTCATACATGAAGGTTGATTTTACTTAGGATAAAATAGATCTGTACATGAATGCTTTTGTCCAGAAGTGTTCTTTTCAAGGACTTCTTCAACATTTCATATCTCTTAGATGCCTCAATTTTGAATCTTGTTACATGTAATTTTAAAAAACCTTCAAACAACACGTAAACACATTGACCAGCGACTTGCACTTTTGGTCAAGGTCAATCGAAGGTGTTGAGCTGAAATGAGTAAGGTGGCATTGCAGACTCGTGGGTACTGTTATTTTGTTAATTTGTATTTTTATATTTGGCAAGTTTTCCAATACATGAAAACTTACAAACGCGAGTTTTTTGGTTCACATAAAATTACAAAGGCAGGATTTTTCTTTCACCAAAACGTGCAGGATTTATATTTTCCTCTCCCAAAAATCACCCGAAAGTCGAAAAATGTTCAGCTGAATTTATAGTTCTCTAGGACCATTAGGACCATTTTTCGAATTCATGAAATCTTAAGAGGTCCGTTTTTTGATTACCAAAAATTTTCTGAAAGTCAAAAAATGTTCAGTTGATGTTTGCCCTCTATGGAAATCACAGTTTAATTTTATTTTAAAAAAGTAAGTTTTTGTTTTCTTGCAAATGCTAAAAATTATTAATTTCTCACTTTAAAGATATCGACAATGAATGAGTTTTATGTTATTATATTTCTTTCTTACTTTGTTTGGTAATTTTTCATCATCAATGTCGTCACAGCGTATTTTATATTGTCCGCTGTATTCTGGTAACTACACTGTGTTTAACTGAATTCGTTACCATTTCAAAGTTTGGTGACTTGTGAAAATTTACTTTTCTATATGTTCAACAGTTTTACTGAACGCTTTCTGGCACGATTTTAATGTTGAAATTCTAAATATCCATCTGTGCATTTCACCTAAATTTTATTCTAAAGGTTTTTCATATTTATACTAGTTTATGTAGCCATCCCCACTTCACTGTTCTCCAGATTCTGAGTAGTAAACATAATTTTGGTTGTTCTCGAGGAAATTAAATCATAAACATTTCAACTGATAATGTTTGGCTTTATTCTTCATTAAAAACAGGCATGTTTAAATATCATTTTTGAGGAATTTCAAAATTATTTTTATTTTGTTAAATTACAGTTGTGTCAACCCTGTGAAGGTTACTCAGTATGGTGATTCTTGATTCAATTGCGATTGCAGAACCACTGATGTGACCTGATTCTTCACTCAAATATCTTGTGCAATCTCGTTTTCGGTCTCTTGACAGAGGACTAGAAAAATTTCAACAAAGTCCAAATCCATGGCTTGTTTAGGTCTGTGTTATGCAGCTCTAAAGCAATGCAAAGGGAATTCTCTCTACACAAAGTGACAGCTTGAACCCCTATAAAATACCAAATGTCTAAGGTTTGATTACTCTCTGATTAAATTAACCCTATAAATGTTTTAAAAAATACTGATACACGATCTTTTCTCTACAGTGTTTGTATTTTAAGATTTATTTTACGATACAGTTGTGAAAAAAGAGACTTACCGGCCATCGACCTGAGGTGCAACACACAAGTGTCCAGTCAGCTCGGTCTAGAGCTAAATGATGACAGCCTGTGAAATGTGTTTCCTCTGCAATTGAAACTGCGGGACTATTGGATAGTGACTCAGCAATCGTGCTATGATTACAAGGCAGGAGTCACGTGAATATATCAGGAATGAAAACAAATGTTATTTACTGTACAGGATAGCATAGCGTTTGAGCTTTTCAAAAATGGGGATAGAAGACAGGTTGTTTATAAAATTAAAGGTCAAAGTTTACAAAAGACGATTAGGACACAGATGTATTATACAAACAAGATTAATAAATTGGGATAATAATTGAATTAGAAAAATGGTTCTAGTAAGCATTCGTGAATTCAAAAAATGCATCCTGCAAGTATTCGTGAATGAGAAAAATGGAGTTTTTAGTTTTTGCTCACAAACAAAAGTTGAGTTTTTAAAATGAAATTAACCTTTAATTCCCATAAACTCCAAAATCAGCTGAATATTTTTCGGATTTGGGGTGATTTTGGGTGAGGAAAAACAAACCCTGCACATTTTGGTGAAACGAAAATCCTGTCTTTGTAATTTTTCGTGAACAAAAAGACTAGCATCTCTATGTTTTCGTGTACTGGAAAACTTGCCAAATGTAAAAAAACACATTAACAAAAAAAAAAGAACACTTATGGACAAAAGCATTCATGTACAGATCTATTTTATCCTAAGTGAAATCAACCTTCATGTATGAGTTAGAGCAAATGAATTGGAAATGTAGTAACAAAACTGTTCAGGGGGGGGGGGAAGCAATAAATAGAACAATTTAAGAGGTGATACTTAAAATTACTCAAACATAAGAATAGACGTGGCTCGTTTAAAGTTTTTGATTTAAGAATGAGATTTATTTATGAAATACAAAAAAATATTCTGTACAAAAGAATATTTTATACAATATGATTCAATTGAGGAATTGGCATTATGATCTCAATTACAAAAGAAAATATTTCTCAAAATAAGTAAAATATTTAAATGTACGTTAAAACAGCAAAATACTGTAATGAGAAATATCAATCGCTACATTGTGCGAATTAAGTTTAAATATCTAAATATTCATTGAGCAGACTAATTCCCGATAAGGAATAAGAAAAAAATTTCCAATTCCATTTATGTCTAAACGAAGACTATGAAGTAATAGTTAATTATTAATAGAAAACTGAAAATGTGCAGCATGGCGTCCCTTATACGCGTTATTGTTGAAATAGTATCAAAAGAAGTTTCATTATTACCTTACGATAAAAATGTTGCTCGATAAAGAATCATGGATACCGCGAGAAAGTGAGAAATTCACCTGTCAGAGTCAATAATAACGAACCAAACATCGAGCGGCAGGGTAGGAGCAGTTTACAAGGCATTGGAGCCTTTCACCAGTTATCAACTGGACCAAAAAAAAACATGGCCGGTTCCCATTTTAAAGAAACAACTGAAGGCGTATAGAATGAAATGAAAAATTGAACGCCATGGCTGCGCTAGTAAAGGCGTGGAGAATAAGAAGGAAGAAGGACTGGTCAGGCCAGAAGCTGGAAGTAGTCTGTCTGAATGAAAAAAACCCAGTAATTTCGAAAAGAACACTAAAAATAGTGCGACACAACATCCTCGTGGTCACGAAAATTATTCGCGAGGGACAACTACAGCAGACAGCGATTATCACGTGGAGATTTTTATTAACATTTATTTAAACAATACAAACTCAGCAATCACTGTCTGCAAACAAAAAAAAATTAAATAAAAAATAGAATAATTATTTACTTATAAATATTATTATATTTATTATACAGCAAAAAATCTGAGTTTTCCCGAACAAAAAACCTCATCGCACACTGGTTCTTGGGCACTCAGAGGTGTGGTAAACCCTCAGACAAAACGTATTGGATTAAGCAAACTGAAAACTGTAAATTTAATAAGCATCACTACGGTAATTTTCACATTTATATAATTTTTACTTGTAGAATATACCTATGACCTAATTGCCATTTGTAATTTAATAAACAGCATGTCAGCAATTTTGGAAAAATGGAATGCTAATGTTGTCCTGTACAGTAAATAATACCTATTTTCGTTCTTGAAATATTCACGTGACATCTGCCTTATAATCATTGTACGTCTGCAGAGCTGCTATTTAATAGTCCCACAGTGTAACGGGGTTTTCTGGTAAGTGTATGGGCGGTTAACAGAGAGGGTACACAAATATATATATAGAATAAAGAACCTTTAATTAGGCGTCTAATGAGCTGCTACACTTGACAGACAGATAATTAAGTATATGCATAAGTATATGCATAATTGTAAAGTCCGTGTTACATTAACCAAAGTTCAATTTAGTATTGTTTTTTTCTTAAATCGCTCGTGATAGGGCTGGCAAAGGCGGCAACAATGAAACCCTTCTGAAGGATTGTGGCAAACCTGCCGTCGTCAGTAGTGAGGTCGGTTCTGAGGTGACTGTCGTAACTACAAAGAACACAAGCAATGGCTATATCAATTTACTAGTCACCTGGGTAGACGGACTTAACGCAATATATATCATAACACCGTAAACTACAGTCTAAATTACTATTACTATGCTTACGTCTATCAGTTCCCAGTTCAAGCCAGGAACGGAGCGGCCGCGCGTCCCGTGGCCGAGCTGTCACTATGTATGTAGAGAGATCACTTTGTATTGCTTTAGAACTGCGTAACCCAGGCCCAAACAATTCAGAGATTTCGACTTTGCTGAAATTTTCCTAGGTCACTGTAAACAGACCTTGATTCCAACATCAAGAGTCACGGGTCTGTAATAGCATTTCAATCGCAATTGAATCAAAACTCATAGCTGTAGATTTACAGGAAGTCCAATGCAAATTGTATGAAAACCTTGAGAAATAGATATAAGACCTTAAGACCGTGAATATTGAGCAGCTCTAATTAATTATGAGTGTCGAATTTGTGACCTCCTAATAAATACCAGAATCAAAAAGTTAACCCCTGTAACTGTAGACTTAATCGAGAATTTAATTTCTGTTAGTACCTAGGTGGAGCTATGTTAACAAAACCAAAGTGAAGGAAAGTAGAAAGGGTAAAGAATTATTAAAATAGAAATCCATTCAATCATGTATAATAAATAACATTGACATTGAATCTTTTTTCAGAATAGAATTGCAGCAAGTCCTCAGACATCCCAACCAAACTAAATCTGTGTAGCATTAAAAGTTTGAAAGACACACTGTCAAGTAAAGTAAGAAAAAAGAAGACTATAGAAAAAAGTTGTTGAAAAATTAACATCGAAAAAAAGATGGAAATTTACCTATTTAAAAAAAATTTGCCGACTTGTGTCAAGTGCGAATATTTCGAAGCAAAAATTTACCATAGTAACTGAATATAAACACTTGAATATAGAATTAAAAAAAAATATGTTGACAACAAATAATTAAAGACTAAATTTTCTGGAACAAAGAAACATCTGCCAAACACCCTCGTATCCGCGATTAGTGGCTGAAAGACCCATCAAAATAGAATGAATATTACGTGCTGTACTCAGTATATGCGTCGCAGATGCATGTAAGATCCAGATCTTACATTGAATCTTAAAAACACGCTTGCATTCCAATGCATCGATGCAGCCCCACCTGACAACACTCATGGGCCCTTTGCCAAGCGCATTGTCAACAGAATTGTATCACAGAAAACATTTTAAGCATTTACATTAAAATCATATGAAAAAAACAAAAAAGAGCATCTTTTACTTCCGTGTAATAAAATGAATTCAACTGCATATGGCCTCGGGAAAAGGTTTATTTGCTAGTATCAATGAGAACTTTGTGAAACCGTCTGGTCCTCAGAGCACTGTGTTGCTCAAATTTTGGCGAGTGTCTGTATGAGGCTATGACAATTGAGCCCTGAGTCATCTCAGTATCCCAGAAAATTTAAAATTTATGTTAAAAAGTCAATATAATCAATCTATGAATTGTAACGGTTTCGGAAACAGAAACCGTACAATACCTTGTTCTAGTCAAAGCTGTAGCAGTTTTGGATAAACTGCCAAATCGAAATCCAAAAAAAAGCTCAAAACTAATTGTTGAAGTAGTAAAAAAGTATCATAGGCAACGCAATATAAACATGGTAGCCTGCCTAAAGGAGTTAAAGAATTTCCAATGTGGGCATACGCGCCATAAAGGCTTCTACCTTAATGAGGAGCAGGTCCGGTTACTAAATAATATAACCAGGCAGGCGTGACCACCCCAGAGAGTGAATTTAATTATATCATAAACAACCACCTCGTTATAATAATTGGATTATTCCCAAGTTAATCGAGCAAACCTGTAATCCCGATAAATCTCGAGTCTAAGGCAATTTTGGTTCTCCCGAAGCAAGAAATTACAGTCTATTTTGCATATATGAATGGTACAAAGCGCACTTTCAGTAATTGAAACATTAAATCTGCACAAGAGTAAAATTAATTCTGTCATGAAAGAAAATGCACAATTGTCAAACTAAATCAAAGAATTCTCGGAAAATTGCCAATGTTCAAAACGTCACGAAGGGAAAACGTTCAACGAAGCGATCAACTATAGCCTACTCGTGTAGCCGGATTTGCAGTAAGAATTCGGTAAGACACTAGGACCAGAAATCGCTGCAGCATGAACGGCGAAACCATATTGACGATCTCAAAAAATTTCATGCCTACAATTTAATCCATGTTCTTGAGCAAGCACCGTAGAAGATAAAGTGGGTCACAACTACAAAACTAAAACAAAAGAAAAAATAAAGAACAAAAGGCAAAGCAAAAAATCAGAAGGTAAAAATAAAGTAAAAATCAAAACACGACAAACTACACCATGGATAAGCAGACAAAAACAGTCAAACGAATAAATCACAGTGAGGGATAGATATCATTGAAGACCAATATGGGCAGCAATGTTCGAAATCATGATTTTGGTGTTCTACAGGTGAGCCGAAGCACGCACGGTAGAGAAGCAGATAGAAATGATGCAATCCGGAAAACTCAAAAACAAAACACGGAAATCGAGCGTGGTGAACATCTGGATCAACTCCAGGTGTGTAGAAAGCATAAAAGAAATCCAACAACACTAAAAATAATTAAGATCTCTTGACATCTCTTAAATTCGCATTGCTCAGCAATAAATTAAGTGAAAACTCAGGCAAATCATAATTTTCTTGCAATAAACAACAGAGGTAATCTATTGAAAAGAAATTGGCTTATCTGTACGATTTTGCGGTAGTCCCAGAACTATTCAGCAACTTTATTTCACAAATTCCTTCAAAGGAAACTCCTTGATTGGAAAACAGGCAGCTATCATAGCGTTTGTCTGAACGTTCTATCATGGCGAGCAATCAAACAATTTTGAAAAGGAAATTAGCTGCTGTGCTATAAGAGAGGGGAAATTCAATCAAAAACGTCGATGCTCAACATCGATTCTGGTTGAAGCTGTGAGTTTTCCAAGATCTTTCATTACACTCTCTCGTCTCAAACTAAATCGAAAATTTCCTGGAAGGGGCAGTAGGGTGAGTATCATTCGCCGTGTCAAATTATCCATGCGAGCACGAATTCACCGTACCTCACTGCTCCATGAAAACTCAAGGAAGACTGTCTTTTTCCACTACTTCAAAAAACGGACTCGGGCACGCTTCAAAAAGTAAACAGTCTCGAGCCAAAATCATTCGGATTCCGTTTCTTTATTTGCTCCGAGTCATTTGGTGTCCGTTTCTTTCTTCGCTCGGAGTTAACTCCCTTGACCTCCAACATCAGGGTACGCTCGCAGTCATTCGGAGTTTGTTTCTTTATTCGCTTGGAGTGCGACTCGGGTTAACTTCCTTAACTCCTGCTTTCAAGCTGGAGTCATCGGAGTCAAAAAATTTAATGAGAAAGACGACGCAACAATGAAGAGTGCCAACAAAGTTGCGACTTCAAGGATGATTAATTTTGTTACTATGAGATATCGTTTGCGAGCGCGCTTGTTAGGAGCCGTGGCAACCACACAAACAAGAGAAGACTTTATTTTTTCAAGCTGGCGCATACATTGTTTAACTATCAACTATCAAATGGTGTATTTCATATAGAGGGTGTCCCACAACATGTGTAAAAAACTTCGTGAGCATATTCTACATAAAAAAACTGAGACGAAAATGCCAAATACAATTTTTGTGTTAGATCGTTCATTTTTGAGTGATGGGTCTTTATAGATAGCGAATTTACCATAATTTCGCATAAAATTCGTTTTTTATTTCGTTTTTAAACTTGACTTAAATAGTGTCAATGGTTGCTGATTATTATTGTTTTAATTGTTATGCCGCTAATCGTTATTTAGAAAAAATGGAATTAAGTAAAATAGATTATTTCGAAATATTAGTTTTGTACGGCGAGTGCAATAGAAGTGCAAATGCTACAGCTCATGTTTGGGCAGACCAGGTCCCTATTCGCCCGCGAATTTAAATAAATTTTGTGCTGCATTTAATTCACCGCATACGTAGAGAAGGGGTGACAATGCCAATTAATCGCGATGGACGGCCAAGACAAATTAATGTTCGAAATGAAGAACTTATTCAGCGTCGCATCGAAGAAGAACCAACTTTAAGTGTACGAAAATTGGGAGCCGAACTCAACATTTCCAAATCTAGTGTTCATCAACAACTCCAGACAATTAATTTATATCAGTACCGCTATGCGAAAATTCAAAATTTACAAAACCGAACTATTAACAATGACGTTTGTTTTGTACATGGCTTCTTGTCATCCCTTCAGACTGGATTAAATCTTAATCAGTAATCTGATGGCATAACACGCGAAGGCTTGTAGTTCTGAATGGGTACCTTTGCTAGTCTATCTATATATGTAAAGAAGGATGTTTGTGGGTCTGTCTGTGGGTCTGTACGTTTTTTATACAAATCTACAGTTTTATTCCAATCTTGATGAAATTTTGCATACTTGACCTTCAAAGCATGAGGAAGGTCACTGTCTACCTTAGATTTCGGAAAAATAATAAAAATCGATAAAAAATCGCTATTCATGGTTATGGCAAGGCATATTAATGAGAAATATCTCATGACCAACAATGCAAGGAAAAGTTTGTGCAACAATAGGCCCATCAACAATGGTATCTACGCGCAATTAACCAATAACAATGAGTACAAAAGGATGATGCAATGTTAAAGCAATCTTTCCAAGAATTATAACAATGAACATAAAATGATGATGCAATATGGATAAGTTTCGATTTGTAACAATGCATAGAGTTCCTGGTATTCA
>JAHWFO010050510.1:1757018-1770842 GCA_023313115.1 Rhysida immarginata
TTTATCACTCTTTCTGTCATTGGTGCTGTCAGACTATAAATATCGGTTTTGTTCTTTTTCACACTCAGTATCATCTGGTGTGTTACTCCCTTCTTTTCCACCTGCTGAATGATGAGAGCTTCGCCCTCGAAAAGCGCTTCTAGGATTAGGTTGTATTTTTCTTTTTACTTAATTTTTGTTGTGGTTAAAGAGTTGTTATTTACTTTGTCTTTATTTATCATATCCACATTTTCTTCCCATTTGTATATTTATTTCTGGTTTCCCCAGGAGTTTATATTTTTATCATAACGCTGTTAAAACTCCTTCCCCTCCCCTCCTGCGAATGATACAACGGATTTACAATTAATTCTCTTGGAAAATCCATCTCCTGAAGCGCTTTTATAAAACGTCTTTGTCCAATAGGAGGGTCCTTCTGATTGGCTGACTGGGAAACTGCGTCATCGATCAAGTTTGAAATGTGTGAACCCCGTAGATTCTTCCCGTCGATTTTTACTGCTCCATGTGAATCCCAGCTTACGAATTCAGGGTACTTCTGCAGATAATTAAATAAACTTTTTTGTCTCGAAGTTTGTGCAAGAAGAAAGCTTAATGGCTTATCATCATCAGTGTCAAATCCAGATGGCGTTCTTTGAAACTTAGGAGTGTAAAACAGTTGTTGAGGAATTCGTTTTGGTGGTGAATCAGGTGAAGACGATAATGGCGAATGTATTTCTTCTTCTTCCTCTTCAGGGTGAGTTCTTTGTTGTTGTTGTTGCATTAGATTCTGTTATTTCTGGTCGACATCGTCACGTTTCTTTTCATACAGATATTTCTGTAAGGTGTCGAGATAATATTCTAGTTTTTGATGCGCGTTCATGTTATGAGAATTTAAAATATCAGTCATTTTTTTATCCAAACGTTTTTCTCTCTCTGTTGTCTTTGTTTCATCCCGATCGCCATGTGATTGGGGGGTGGGAGTCTTTGTAGTCGTAGTAGTAGTTGTTGAAAAATGATTTATTAATCTTTGGTATTCATGTGAAGGTAATAATATGTATTTCTACATGTTTTTAACGTATCAATTTATTTAATATCGGTCCTGCAACGCTGCCTAATAGCAAAGGTAATAAGAATCCACCACCACTTTGAACCAGATAGGATTTTTTAGATCTTAATGAAATTTTTTTGTGTGCTAGGCCTTTTATCTTCCTCAAATGCTTTCTTGTTTGCGGTGTCCACGTGACTTTGCGATGTACGATGTTATGGCAAATTTCACAGAGAGATTTCACTTGATTTAACGATGCATGTTGGATTAATTTTTTCCGTTGTTTAGGGCTAGCGTTTTTTAGCGCCCCGAGAAAATGGCGGTGTTTTTGAATTAACAGAATCATGGCTGTTTACTACCGATGAAAGCTTGTTGAAAAATGAATGGCAATGCAGTTTAAACACGCGTTTTATTTGCATAAACGGTAATTGGTTTTTCATGCGGGAAAATTTTACTCCGTAGTCTAATTATGTCGGGGCAGCCTTGTGTAAGATCTAATAATAAAAAACTATTGGGTTCTTGCGTTGCATGTTTAAATGCTTCTATAAGTAAAGTACCGTACCCTGTTTGTGAAGCAAGAGTGCGTATCTGACCAACATCTCGTGGTGATTTTAACAGAAATATGAATTGAGTATTTAAGCTTATAGTACGAATGATTTTTGATCGTGCGAATAGATTTTGAGTTAATAATAAAACGGAGAAATTGAGATGATGACTGTATCTTGTATAAATTTTTTCGATAATTTCAGCATTTTTTATTTCATTTAATAAATCATCCAAAATTAACAATCCATGTATGAGTATTCGTTCGTGAATCATTTTCTCATCAGGAATCCCTGCGTGAAATGTAATGTTGGATAGATTTAAATTTTTCATAACCGGTGGAATTAATGCTCTATAACAGTATATTATTTCCGTTGGAGGTGGGTCCATCATTTCATCTCTATACTTTAACAAATTTGACACAATTATCGATTTTCCACTTCCAGAGGAACCAGCTATTAAAGCCGAAAAGTATTGTGTGAACTTTACTGAGGTATTTATCTCCATGAATTAAATAACGCACACAGAGCAAAGTTCCTTCTGATGTTCACAATTCTTTAGACTTTTGTTAAATGACACAACTGTTAACTTTGATTTGAATTTATCTTTAACTTTTACTTACTTTAATACTATTTATTAATATATAATAAGAAATTATATTTTTATTTTGAATTCTAATCTTTTTTTTTTAAATTTATAAAGATGCTAAAAATTAGAAAGAATAAAATGACTAGACATAAATTAAATATAATATTTATTTTGAATTCTAAAATTTATAATATTAATAAATGATAAAGTATACAATAATTAATGGATAAATTGAATATAATAATATATAACAATGTAAAAAATTTATAAAAATGCTAAAAAATACAAAGAATGCAATGACAAGTGAATAAATGAATATAGTGATTTATAACAATGTTAAAAATTTATAATAATAATAAATTAGAAAGTATACAATAACTAGTGGATAAATTGAATATAATATTTATTTGAAGTATAAAATGTTTTAATATTAAAACAATATAACTGACTAGTGAATAACTGAATGTATTATATAATATTTACAAATATCCATACAACTGAGCTGAGTATATACAATATTTTACAACTATTTTACAATAAATAAAAAATGAATCAATTACAACTACTTTACAATAATAAATTAGTAGGTATTTACATTAATAAATTAGTAGGTATTTACATTAATAAATTAGTAAGTATTTACAATAATAATAAATTAGTAGATATTTACAATAATAAATTAGTGTATTTAAATAAATAAATAAAAAAAACTTAAAAGTTAATGTAGCCATAGGGGTAACTAATACTAAGGTCTCCATCTCTTGCAAACCTTTTTTCGTTGGTGCACCGGTAAGTTTTTAAAAATGACTTATTAAAAATTGTTGCTTTGATTTTATCACGCACCAGATTAAATGAAACAGGGACTTGGAGGGAGGAGGTCTTACTCAAACTCATGCCTCGAACGAGCTTTTCGATTGCAGCTGGCGTTAGAACTTCGTTTGCAGTACTTGTGAGCATCACACCCTTAACTTCAAGTTCGGTTGTGCCATTCGAGTAATGCAAACAATAATTCTTGGCACCAGCTACAACCAATTTTTGAATATGTACATTTGGACCAAATTTCGAAAGAATTTCATCTTCCAGCTTGCCCAAATTACTCCCTCTGGGCAATAATTCATGGCCAATTTCCTCGAGATATATTATACTGTCTGTATCGCAGTATTTTAAGTTTTTACCAATTTGACTCATGACGCTGTACAACTCCACCTTTCCATAGCAAGTCACGAAGGATGCTATAACTGCATTCCCTTTCACATGCACGGAAGGATGGGTTGACTTGTACGTTATGAGTAAAATGTCCTCGGATACTATGTCCAAGTCCGTGACTTCAAGAGAGGGAGTGTTGAATAGCCTGTAAAACTCTGCGTAGCTATCAACAAACACTGTGGGTTTTTTTAAGTTTCATCAAAACCCAGAAAACCCCAACAGTTATTTAACAATAGTTTACATATGCTACGCAGACCCAGATTTTTTTGAAATTTACCGGGATCCAACACGATCCCCTCTCGCTCACGGACATGGTTAATGAATGCCTGACGCTCGCTAGGTGTATTAGCGGACGGAGGCCAGCCAGAGGCTTCAATTTTACCTCCTATGAATGCATTAACATAATTACTAAAGAGGTTGGTACTTTAGATTGTTCCCAAGCCAACCATTTCAGAGCTTTCAAACTCTGTCTCGATCTATTCACGTAACCGTAGCATGGGATAATTCCCATAGTCCAAGGATCCAGATAACGCTCTCTCAGTACACGGTTGCAGAATCCAGCTATAGTGATGTCATTCTGGAATGGATTAAAAGTTGTAAAATTGATCATGATTTCCGCGAATTTAAGGCATCCATCTCTAAGAAGAACAACATCACTGAGGCAACAGGCCTCTAGCTCTGTCATGAGACACCAACCGTCACCAACACTCTGTTTTGCTTCAGCGTGCCAGAGAACAAATTCTTTATGTAATGACTCTTTCATTTCCTCAGGTTAATAATAATCCATTTCAGGAAGTGGCCCCACATAGGAACATGTCTCGTTGAGAAGTTTAAATGGGAAAAAACCTTTCTTTTGCTCAGTCAATCCAAGGGCTCGAGGAAATTCCCTTAAGGGAAGGGTTATGAATGATAGAGAGTCAATGAACCATATCTTCATTTCCTTCACTTCTATGAATAGAATTTTCGAGCCTTTGAAAATGACGTATGGCTTTATACCTTGTTCGTATAGGTACCTTAAAACAAAAAGACCATCAAATTTTTGCAAATCGTGAGCAAATACTGTAGAGTTTGTGAAATTTGGTTTATGTGCATTTTTTTTATGACGCCATGAAGGATTGGCAAACAAAAACTCGAGGAAATCGGCCATGGCTCTTACCCCTTTAAATACACGCTGGACAAAGGAGCCAGACTCATCCTGGTAGCTCATGGCTACGAGGATAGGTTTTAATTCTCCCGAATCCTTCTCTGTCCTAGTTTCAACATCAAAAAATATAAACGGTTGTGAACTGTTTTCAGAAGGACAAGAAGAAGTAGAAGGAGCAGATGTAGAAGAAGGAGGAGGAGGAGAAGCATTAGAGCATTTTGTGTTCGCAGGTTTTTCTTTGCCTGTTAAAACGAAACAGAAGCCTGGTTCGTGCTTACCATTACACCGAATGCAAAGGTTTGGTTCACACCTGTGTCCCTTATGGAACTCATAAATTCATTTACAATTAAGACAGCGTTTATGCGTAAAGCATGATTTAACGCTGTCTTTAGGATTGAGATGAGAACATACTCATCCTTTAATTGACGGGTATGTTGTGATCCGCAGTGCGAGCATCTCCCCCCGCAAAGATGGTGTTTCTTACCCCTCGAATCGTGGAAAACCACCGCACTTTTTGTAGAACCCAAACAGATTTGTAATGACATCATAATGATTATCATTTAAAAGTAAATGCAGGGTATGCCTCGGTTTGGGTTCTACAAAAAGCGAGGGATAAAATAATTCATTTATCGAGGATCCTGCATGAATAATTATTTCAAAATTATTTACATATTTTTTTTTATCGAGCAGTAATGCCTGGAATTTATCCAGACATTCAATTCCTCCAGAGTTCGAGGGGTCTACACCTGCATCTTTACATAACTTTAGGGCTTTTTCTTTTTGGATTGCATTACAGCCATCACAAAGACTTTTGTAAGTGGTAATGCAATTTTTATCATATCAGGGTAATCTTTATATTCAATAATGATGGCTTCCTTCTCTGCATGGGCCATAGCAACCACTAATGCACGAGGGAGACAGAGCTCATCAGTATTTTGAATACACACGATCGAGCCTGACCGAGCCAGGTGGTCGCCAAGTATTACTGACTTATGCATGACGCTACTACCCCCTGAAGCAGGAATTGGCCTTTGAAGTAAAACAACGTGGATCTCTAATTGATCATCTGTTAACAGACCGCTTCGTGACTGCTCAACAGCTTGCAAAGTATCAAGCACCATCTGACCTGAAAATGAATCAATCAGGCAGAACCTAAGATTAATAGCATTGTTCAAAGATGGTGCTTTGATAACAATGCGCCCGTGGTCGTAAAATGACCTGCGTTCCTGTAAAATACGTTGAAATAAACGGTCAAAAATAGACCGTAATGCATCAGGAACGCTTGCCAGTGGCACAGAATTTTAAAAAAAATTGGTAAATGTCATCTCATATGTGGTGGCTTCCACTTTATATTTTCGAGAATGACGAGTGCCTAATTCTCTTAATGTAAAATAGGAATCAAAGTCTGTTAACGGTTGATCATTTAGAAAACCATGAGATGAAGAGGGTGCAGCAATATTAACAGACAGATGTGTAGGGTCGTTGACCAATCTTGATGGATGAGTGGGTATAGTAAGTGGAATTGAAGCAGGGTTTGAAGGGTGTGATGGTTGTGTGATAGGTGTAGGAGTAGTTGTGAGTGAGGATTTACCTCGGCCACGTTGAAATGAAAGAGAAAGCATTCGCCTATCCATACGCCTTATTTTATGGGGAGGAGGAGGAGAATGAGGGTTTATGGATGTTGAAGTAGAAGGAATAGGATAAAGTGGAGGGGGGATAGGGTGCGTCATTGTAAGGGTATTATCATCATTTGAGCTTGTTAACCTCCTTGAAGGGTTGCAACCTGCAGAGAGAGGTTGCCTTGGTAGAGTTAAATTTAAAGGTTCAGATTGAGTTAAAGGTTGTGATGGCCGTAAATTTTCACGTACACAGAGATTAAGAGGTTGGGTGCAAGTGGAAGAGGAGGAACAAGAAGACTCATAAAGAAACTGATCATAGAGACATAGATTGAGAGGACTGGATTGTTGAGAGTTTGGAGTAGACATTGGAGGACTGGATTGTTGAGAGTTAGAATAGGAGAAAGAGAAAAGTAAAAGAGACGAAGATAGAAAAGGAAAACAGGAGAAGATAGAAAAGTAAAATGGACAGAGATAGAAAAGTAAAAACTGACTAAGACTAAAAAGTTTACAAACGATAGTGAAGCGTAGGAGGGATTTTACAAACTAAAAATGTCTCTTTAAGTGTAAGAGAAATTGCCCTTTCGTTATATAAAGTGCGGTTTTTATATAAAAATATTTAACTACCCCTTTATTGTATATGCAGTTTATTGTTATTATAGAGTAGGGGTTTAATTCGAAATCAGTTGTACGAATCGTGCAGGTGGCTGTTGCTAGTAATTGTACGAATTCCCTTTCGGCAATTTTAAAAAATTCTTCCAATTTATCAGTGATTTGCTTAAACTGCGCCAATTTAAAACAAAAGGTAGTTTTGGTTTTTCTTTTTCTTGATAATGATAAAAAATGTTCCCCTGTGCTATTTTTTCTTAGTATAACTAAATGAGTTTTGGTGTAAGAAGCATGGCTAGCCAATTCAGTGAACTAGAATGTAAAAGAGATGAAAGAATAGTGTGTAGGTAAATTAAACATTACAAACGGAATTATGTTTATGACGAAAAAAATGCGGGAAATGAATACGCATTAGACCAAAAAATTTAATAGTTTTATCATCCATTTCATCTTCTAACATGAGTTGTTTATCTGAGTAAAAATCACGTTCATAAACATGAAAAGAACCTAGAATCACTTGAACGTTCTTTGCAGCATTAAATAAATGATAGGTTTGACATGAAACAAAATGACTATCTGCAATATCACAATTTGTCAAAACGTTTTCAATTGCAAGTGCAAAACCGTTCAAATCATCGGGTTCAAAAAGTTCTGACAGTGTTTGGAACCGATAGCCAGTATGTTTAAGTGTAGAAACAGTCTTTTGAAATTGAAAACACGAAGAAGCAAAAATTCTATTGCAAAATCCTGAAGGACCAACATACATGAGAAGACGAAAATTAAGACATTGTCTGTACAGGATCTCTTTTTCAAAAAGTTTAACTTCAACGTAGGTATGAATTTTATCAAAATATTTTAGTTCAGTTAATATAGAATCCAATTTCGTTTGGGCAGCATCATAACAATCATCAAGAACTTTGAAACTAGGAATGTGTTTAATGATAGTATCATCAGTCAGGTCCTTTATTCCACGATTAAAAGGACCGAATCTATTAACATTACTGTTCAATAAATTAATACGGATCGTATACACAAAATGAATACACTTCCCAGTTTGGAACTACGAGGATAAAAAGGAAGAAAAAAAGAGAGAAGGAAACCCCTATCAGAGAATTAAATTAAAAAGAAATTTATAGGTAAAAAGTATAAATAAATACTTACAGGTCTAGCACGCTCTCTAAGTAGGGGCCACTTGTGTCTCACCCTGTATTCAGGATCTTCAAAATCCTCGTTGCCACTACCCTCCTCACCTTCTGCTGGAGCTTCTATCGACGGTTTCTGAACAGTCGCAAAGAGGTCGTCAAAAGTTGGCGTATCAAACCGATTTGCTTTGAAGACCTCTGACAGCTGCTCAGAAACTACAGGTGATGTAGGTGGGGGTCATAGTGTACAGCGCCTTTTCGGTGGGGTTGGGGGTCTGGGGATATCGGATCCATCGATTTCAGAGTAATGTAAGGGTTTGTGGCGCTAAATATGAAAATACAAATTAATATATCAAAAACAACACTTTAAACAAAAAATAAGAATGTAAAAGATAAACTACTAACTGGCTCAATTCTAATAAATTCCCCTGCCTTAAGTCTGGTATTAGCAGTTTGAGATGCTGGTGAATTGATCTCGGTCTGAATAAAAGAAAAAAAAATAGTAAAATAGAAAAGATAGAAAGAAAAAGAGAGAAAGAAAAATAGAAAAGAAATTTCATACTGAAAGAGATGGTTGCGAACGCACTCTGTAGAAACCAGGGCTGGTATCTACAGCATTAGATGATGAACTTGAATTAAATGACGAGTAAGCCACTAAAGAACTACCCCCAAAGAGTAAGAGATAGAAAGAGAGAATATATATATATAAAATAATTACAAAATTATATTAGAATAAAGTAAAATAATAATAATAATAATACTTACTGATCAAACGTTGATTCACGGGTGAATGTGGTTGAAGAAACGGCAAGAGTTTGAATAGGAGAATCAGTGACTGGACGAGCAAAATATCTCAGTATTTAAGCAAAAATAGGTATAGTAATAATTAACATATAATAATTAACCAGTATATGATATAACCAGTAAGGCAGTATATGATATAACCATTATTATAAGTAATAATGTATTAACCAGTAAGGTGAGAATTTAACATGTCAAGCACAGAGCGACCCAATAGTAAGAGCAATAAATGATGTTCTTAATTGAAAGAACTGCCCATTAGAAATGATGATAAATGAGGGAGATGATGTAATAAGCGAGTAGGGGTGGGTTATGGACAAGTATGAACTTGTTGAATGAATCATCAATTTCTATTGTTGGGGTTGTTGTTGAATGAAGCATCAATTTTCTATATAACAGCTTTTATTGTGAACATTTAGAAAATGGGTAGATATACTAAAAATTTAAATAAAAGTCTGAATATGATGGAATGACATTAGCAGGTCTAATTCAGAACGAATCAGACGTGAGAAAACACGTGAAGTGATAGCATGTGTTAAAAAATCGTCAATGTCAAAGAAAAATTTAGAAAAGAATTATAGCTAACTGAGAATAAGAAAAATCATTGGGATTTTGTAAAAATACTTAGCAGTCACAATGGATGCTAAGCCATTTGAAGGACCAAAGTCGAGATTAATACAGAATATATGTATGTGGTTAATAATAATGATAATAATAATAACATTACACTTTATGAAAAGGCACGAAGAAATCGTGAAAATAATGTTAACCTTAAGGGATAACAAGAACTCTGAGAATAAAACAATTTTATAATAAAAAGTTAGAAAAAAGGCACTAGTGGGAAATAAAATTTAGAAAATAATACACTATCATAAGGAATCAAGCATTTAAGTCTTAGAAAAGGGAGTAAGGATAGCCATGACGTCAGATGGGGGTCGTATAATGAGGAGAGAGCGTGGGAAGCATTAGGAACAATTATGTAGGGGTTGTTAAAAGAAGCTGCAAGTTCTGATGAACAATTGTGGGGGGTGTTGAATGAAGCATCAATTTTCTATATAGCAGCTTTTATTGTGAACATTTAGAAAATGGATAGATATACTAAAAAAAAAATAATTTATATATAAGTCTGAATATGATGTAATGACATTAGCAGGTCTAATTCGGAACGAATCAGATATGAGAAAACACGTGAAGTGATAGCATGTATTAAAACATCATCAATGTCAAAGAAAAATTTGAAAAGAATTATAGCTGAGAATAAGAAAAATCATTGGGATATTGTAAAAATACTTGTCAGTCACAATGGATTCTAAGCCATTTGAAGGACCAAAGTCGATGTTAATACAGAATATATGTATGTGGTTAATAATAATGATAATAATAATAACATTACACTTTATGAAAAGACACGAAGAAATCGTGAAAATAATGTTAACCTTAATGAGTAATGAAACAACGTTAAAATAAAAAGATGTTAAAGTAAAAAAGTTATAAAAAGGCACTAGTGGGAAATAAAATTTAGAAAATAATACACTAGCAAAACGAATCAAGCATTTAAGTCGTAAAAGAGGGGGCAGGGCTGGACATAATTTCTGATGCCAAGGGCATATGGGAGCAGGAGTTTTTATTGTTAACATAAAGAGGGGTGAGGGAAGTAGTGCAGAGCAAATTGGTGGGAACCAGTCCCCAGTCCTCAGGTGAGCTTTAGTCTTTTAGAAAGCGAGGCCGGAGCAACACCAAGCAAAGGTCTTCAAAGGAGATGTCTTCAACAAGTAATGAGAAAAGTAGGTAGAAATTACTTGTAAGAGAATTTAGAGTACATTTTTAAAAAATGCATAGAGTAGCCCACTAATTGGCGGTTATTATATGTATATTTTAAAGTATTAGGAGTCGCAGTGGAACTGAACGCCATTTATATGAGCAGCAGAGAAATACTTGTAAAAGGAATTTCATTTGTATGCATATATAATCTCTACCTATTAGATTATAATGCTAGAGATTTAGTTGAACACAAAGGTGGGCGAGTGACAGGAAACTACAGTTTCCTATTACCTACAGATGAAATTAACATAACTGATGAAGATTGGAAAAGAATAAAAAAAAAGATGAACTATAATCATGTATTTCACGATGAGGTGCCTTATTCACAACTAGCAGCACAGCTTGAACATTGGAAAAACGCTTTTAATACATTCTATGGTTAAGGAACTGAACAATGTCAAATGTTGAGTAAACTACTAAAAGTGCGTGTGCATGATGCCGAAAATTTGGTAATACCTATGGCTGAGGACGACTCTCACAATCCTATATTTAAAAATAAACCTGACTACGGATTTTGTTTGGGGGCGCATGAAATAGTCACGCGACTAGAAAGAGATTTTTATTTTGTGTACCATATAATTAAACGTTAAAAATGTGTGTAAAACGTAATCTTCAATTCGAATAATGATAATAATTTAGATTAGCCTAAAGAGTAGGCATGATGGCAGATGATGAGGGGTATGTGAGCAGGAGTTTTCATTATTAACATAAAGAGGGGTGAGGGGGGTAGTGCAGAGCGAATTGGTGGAAACCAGTCCTCAGTCCTTGGGTGAGCTTTAGTCTTTTAGAAAGCGAGGCCTGAGCAACACCAAGCAAAAGTCTTCAAAGGAGATGTCTTCAACAAGTAACGAGAAAAGTAAGTAGAAATTACTTGTAAGAGAATTTAGAATTAGTTTTTAAAAAACGCATAGAGTGGCCCACTAATTGGAGTATATTATATGTATATTTTAAAGTAATAGGACTTGCTGTAGACCTGAACGCCATTTATATGTGCAGCAAAGAAATACTTGTAAATTCAATTTCAACTGCGTGCATATATAATCTGCGTTTATTGGAGAAAGAAGAGATATATGAATTAGATATTAGATGGAAACGGATTAGCGAGTATTATAACTTCTTATTACCTGCAAATGAAATTAACATAACTCCTGTAGACTGGTTAAGAATGAAAGAAATAGATTACATGTATCCAGGGATAAAATCAATCTTTTCCGGACATGTACCCTATTCGCAATTGATGGTGTTGATTGAAAAATGGAAGAAGGAATTTAAAACATTTTATGGCTATGGAACAGAACAATGTGAAATGTTAAGCCAGTTATTTCAGGCAGATGTTCAGGATGCAGAAACATTGATAACCCCAATACCTGAAGAGGGCACGCATAACCCAATATTTAATAAACAAAATGAAAATTATTGTACTAGCTCAGCCGTGCAAGGAGTAGCTCGACAACTGGAACGAGAGTTTTTTGGTGAATGTGTAAATGATGGGAATTTTTTGGATTTTTAAAAAAAAAAGAAAAATAAATAAAATGAATTAAAACTTAAATGCAAATAATGAAAAAAATCCTCCAAATAAAAACATAATATAGTTTATTAACCCAACAGAGAAAAATTAACCTAACAACTAAAAACATATGAAAATAAAGAAGTCTGCCAAAAGAACAACAGCCTGCCACCCCTTGACTTAAATGTAACAATTCCAAAAAAGTGATGGGTAACAATTCAAATGGCGTGTTTTTTGTCATAGTATTGTTTAATTGATAATGGGGGGAATTTTCAACTTGGGAATTTATTCTAAATTCTAAATTTTGATTTAATTGGCTTTTCACTTTTTTGGAATTGTCAAGGGGTGGCGAGCTGTTGTTCTTTTCGCAGACTTCTTTATTTTCATATGTTTTTAGTTGTTAGGTTAATTTTTCTCTGTTGGGTTAATAAACTATATTATGTTTATATTTGGAGGATTTTTTTCATTATTTGCATTTAATTGAATTCCCAATGTTTTTAAATTTTGAATTAAAACTTGTACTTTGTGTCTATGCGTATTTTTTTTTTACACCTAATTATATTTGAATTAATTTCTAATTGCGTTAATTTTAATTTGAGTTAAATTTGGAAAAGACAATAATTTATTTTTAATTAATTTGAACTTGTCAACAATTTAAAATGAAAAAAAACTGGCTTAGAATTAACTTAATTTTGGATAACTTTGGAACTGATAATAATTTATTTTGAATTAATTTAGATTAGAGTTAACTTAATTTTGAATTAATTTGAACTGAGCACCTTGAATCAATAATGATAATTAGGAAGAGTAGTTAACGAATAAAATAAAAAAAATCCGTTGGTTTTAAACGCAGTAGAAAATTAGTAATTAGGTAAAAACGAATGTGATGGACCAGATTAGGCCTAACCTAAAAACCCATCCATCATCATTAACTCGACGATTAATCTGTGACCACCCCCGCGTGGGAGGGGCCTACTCGAAGACCCAAAGCAAAGCCAACTCCGACGCGGGTGGGGGCCGAGGGTCTGAAACTTGTGTAAAGCTAGAAATACCAAACAAGGAACACGTAACTTAAAAATAGAACTACTATTTTATTATGCAGAAACCTCTTTTACACCTATTAACTAAAACAATGTAACAGCACATTTATACGGCGTGAAACCCCCAAAACAATAAAATATTCCCAAAAGATATAATCATTAGTTCCCAATTAACTTTAAGAATTACCATTATGAGCACAACTTGTAATCATTCCCTCTAATACCCTTTAACCTAGCTTTAGGACCCCGGGACAGTGCTGTAACCTTAAACTCAACAATACCCCTTATCTTCCATTAACTATGCATTAGCACATAAATAAATCATTTAACTATAATGCCTACTTTGCATTACACAATAACTATCTAATTATAATACATCAGACTATGTATCAGAGGCCATGCTCTCTGTTGATAACCAATCAGCTAACACCTTGCAGTAGGTCACATGACCACAGACACGAGTGAGCAAGGAGAGCGTCGCGCCTCCCTTTTAAATTATCCCCTGACCAAATGACCATTGCATTGTGACTGCATCATGGTCAGGGGGACCAAAACACAGGGAGAGAGGCAGTAACCCTTTTTATAGTGACTTGAACTCAACTACCAACGCAATGCTCCACCCGTGAAATACTGCAAGCCAAGCTCCTACTGCGCTCTTACTACGCAGTTATTACAACAAAGGGCAATTAACAAGCCAGAAGCCACAGAGAACATGCACTCAGAAAACTATCACTTAAAAACATAAGCTTATATCATAATGATAATACAATTTAAGCGTCGTTTTCC